>SZWC01030328.1:0-17082 GCA_023375785.1 Penium margaritaceum | reverse complement strand
TCTCTCTCTCTCTCTCTCTCTCTCTCTCCCTCTCTCTCCCTCTCTCTATCTCTCTCTATCTCTCTCTCTCCCCCCCCCTCTCTCTCTCTCTCTCTCTTTATATCCCTCTCTCTTTCTCTATATCTCTTCTCCCATCTCTGATTCAACCCCCATCTCCATCATCTCTCCTCTTTCCCTCCCCCTCCCTCGTCCATCCCTTGACTCTGTCTATCCTTTTCCCTTCATTTTCCCCATTCCTCCCCGTTCTCTCTCCACTTTTTTCCTATCCTCGGCTTCCAATCTCCCCCGCCCACCCTTCCCCTCCCCTCTATACCCTTCCTCCTACTCTCCCCCCTCCCACTTCCTCCACTCAACCCCCTCCTCTCTTCTCCCACTTCCTCCACTCAACCTCCTCTTCTCTTTCTAGCTTGGGTACACTTCATGTTTTTTCATGTCCGCCATCGGTACTCTTAGCTATTGAGTTTCTTACAAACTTCATCCATCTTACATCCTAGCCTCCTTGTGTCTGCTCTTTCTTTATCTTTGCTTCTCACTATCTCCTCAATGTCCTTGTTGTTATACCATCCACTCCTACTGCTTACTCCTCTCCTTGCTACACCACTCTCACTTCCTTCCGCTCCACCTTGTCTTCATCAACAGACATCACATCTACTCTCCCCTTAATATCTCCAACACTCACCACCCCCTCTCCCAACTCCATGCCCCACTCTCCTTTGCCCTTCCCCTTGTCTCCACCATCCTTCTTCCCCACCACTACTCTTCTCTCTCCCCCCTTGGCTGACCATGTCAATGTCCCTCTTCCTTCCCCCCTCTCTACCACTGTTGCATCCACTCTTCCCCTTGCTCTACCTTAGCCTGATCTCACCGCTTGCCCCATGCCCTTGCACCTCATCAACACACCATCCTCAATTCTCTCCTCCTTCTACATCTCCCAACCCTTCAGAAGTACCCTTTTACCCATCTTATCCAACCTCTCTTCCCCATTGTATCCCCCCTCATTCCTTCTCTTTGCTCGTGGTTTCCATGTGCGCCTAGAATTGAGTCAAGAAACTTTTCTATTTTCTCAGTCCCTTCCTCTTTTGAAATTTTCCAATAATTCTTTTACATCCCCATTGGCGAGCACAATGTCTCCAGCCATTCCTCCACCTATACTCGCCAACATTCATCATTAGTTCATAACTTTCATCTGATAGTTTCCTCCACTCACGGCTGCCTATGGACAAAGGAAGGCCTCCATCTCCACTCTCTTCCTTGAGGCTCTTCATGTTTGTGTGGCCAAAACACCAAAATGTGGAAAGCTGGCATAATATGTGTCAAAAAACATAAATACTAATGGACAAGGCCACAAGAGAGCCAGGAGAGAGTCTGTTGAAACTAGCATCGCTTGTGCCAAAACTCATTCTATGGTCGTAGCAATGTGCAACACAGCGATAATGAGTTGTCCGGTCAATCGTCAACCGAGCAAAACAAATGCAAGCGTGATCACATGGAACAAAGTGACACTAAGATTTTTGGTCAATCATCAACGAGTGGGGGAAATGTCAGCATGATGACATGGAACAGGGTGCTATATTCAGGTCCAACGGGCACTGAGGTGATTCCCACGACCTCTTAGAAAGATTTTTACATTTAGCGAACGAAGCAAACTTGAGCTGCGGAGCTCGAAACTAAGACCATCATGGCAATATTCAGTGGAGATCACATTGACCTTGAACCTTTTGATGGTGAAAATTACCTTAAGTTTTTCTTTAACATCAAACTCATCCTCTTGAATAAAATACTATGGGGCCTGGTCTCTAACTTACCAACAGAGACTCTTAATGCTGCCGCTACCCCAGAACGGAAGAATCTATGGCAAAGGAGATCCAATCAGGCGTTCTCCATCATTGCTCTACACATGTCTGAATGACTCAGGTTCTTGATATGTGACAATAACGTGAATCTGGACCCAAGAAATGCATGGAAGAAACTAAAGCAAAGATACGACAAAGTCAGTGATCTGGAGCGCTTACTCAATGAATTTCATCAACAGAAGATGGCAAAAGGCACTTGTTTGGGAGACTGTATCACCTACAACAAAACACTGGCCTCCAAAATCATGAGTATGGGAGAAGCCACTTCTTAACGCGTTCAGATCCTAAAGTTATTTAGTTTTCTTCCAAACAAATTTGATTCTACAGTGGAGAAAAACTAACCTTTCAAGAGCAAGAAAGAATCTTTGATGAACGAGCTCTTCGAGGAGGCCCAACAGGAGGTGCAAATGCAAATCAACAAATTGTTGTACCAGCAGCAACAGCATCACCATACAAGTTGATAATGGCAAAGGCATGTGAAGCACTACTTAGACAAGCTAATCAAAGAAGAAAGAGGAGAGTTGGATGTGTACACCTCACTTCAGAATCAACGATAGAAAAAGCATATAGTTATCGAAATGGACGAGGATACGGACAAGGATGTTTGGCATCACCCTGTGTCCAAAACAATAGACCTCACCAACATCATGAACTACTTCCCTTCCATCCTGAAAACATAAGAAACCTAGGACCACGGCCTCCTGAGTTCAATCGCTTTGCCAACATGACCTGCTATAAGTGTTGCAAGAAGGGGCATATCTTTCGAGTTTGCTCACTACATCGTCAAGGCTCACCGCAACAACAACATGCTCTTCTAACATCTATTCTACATTATTTGAAAGCCGTAGTAACCAAGCTAGCAAAACTTGCGACCATGTAAACAAATTCAGAAGAGACAAGAACCACCAAGCAGCCTCACAAGGATCGTGAACTACTCAACTCTATGAGTGGCTCCCCACAATTCAAAGAAAGTCATCACTTAGCCAATCCATCCACCTTCAACACTGATGACCAGACTCATCTGAATCTAGAAGAAGAGGCATTCTGTTCAAATGAAAGCGCATTCCTCCTCGCATTCCGCATTCTTGCTTGGATCATTAACTTTGGGTGTACTTGACATATGACGTGTCACAAAATCTGGTTCACTGACTAGAAGGATCTAGCAGCACCCAAGGCAGGCCGTATTGGTAACGAGCAATTTGTACGTGCAATAACGATTGGGAGACTTTGTGTTACAATTGAAATGGAAGGGAGAGTCACCCTGCGTCTGTTTACGGATACCCTCTATATCCTTGACCTTAGTGCTAATCTCCTCTCAATGAGTTGACTCAATGATAAAGGTTTGAAGGTCACCTTTGATGCTAACAAGAGCTGCAAAGTATTCACTAAGGATGGGAAAATCATAACTGTGGCACGGCGACAAGGAAATCTGACGATTCTTGACACAAAATCACCACCGCCACCGTCATCCACAACAAGAGAACATGAGTTGTCCTTTGCTGCCAACACCACCTCAAACCCCATCTTAGAAATCCCTCCTCTTCTTCAACCAGCTAACACATCTGTTGCTGCTCCCTAGCATCAGTGCCTTGGTCACGCTGTGCGGTCTGCTGATTGGCGACGCGGGTTATGGCTTCTACGACAACTTGACTGCAAGGAGGGGGCTGGCATTGTACCTTGGAGGGGGCATCTGCGGTGTGGCGGATGTCCATATTGGTGGCGTGCAGCAGACCTCTTGTCAAGCAACCTATCCATGTGGGCGGTATTGCGTGCGATGTGTTCTTTGCACATGCTCAATGGATGTCTACGTCTTCTTCATTCGACCAGGACTGGTTGCATTCCTGGATTCCGGAACCGGATTGGTTGTGCAATCTTGTGGTCGTGAAGGGGACGGGATCTCACTTCGCACATCGGCGAGGTGAGGATGAGACGTTGCATGGCAGTAACTTCGGTCACTAGCAGTGGTTTGACTGCTAGAAGAGGGTCATGCGACTCCTCATGATGCAACCGTGGATGCGGCGACAGGCGGACAAGCACTCGATGGCCAAGGGGGTTCTTGGTGGATGAAGGTGCTGCTGGATCGCAACAACTACAGCTGCGGGAATGGCTCCTCCACCTGTATTGGCAGCGGGTTGGACGCATGTGAGGCTCGTTCTGCACATCTCTGGAGTGGCAAAGGGTAGCAGGTGCCTGTGAATGCACAACTACTGGATTCCCAACAGCCAGTGCGGTGGTGTGGACGACGTCTTCTGAGTCTACCGGGAGCGCACCAGGACGACGCGCCTCGAAGAGGGGGTAATGTTATGGGACCCGACGGTTGAGGCAGTGTTTTCATTACCCTGATGGCATCAAACACCTTTTTTGAGGCCACAATTGTATTCTAAGAAAAAAAACGTGCAGGTTTGGTCCAAGAACCGATCATTTGGTGCAAGGACGAGAAAGATACGGCCGGACAAAGTTGAATGGTGCGCGTCCGGAAAATGGACGGGAGCACCGGTTTGACCCCAACGAGGCGGAGCGACTTTCTTGCCTATTGCAGCCAAAGCGCCCCTGGATGAATGCTTAGCCAATAAGGCAAGGTTCAGTGGGGTCCATGGGTGCTTCGAGATGACGGCTAGAACTGCATTTGCAAGCAAGGGCGCTTCTGGTGGCCGTGACCCTCGCTGGCGGTGCTGCCAGCGACCGTCACTCATGGAGCACTCAAGCAGCCATAACTTAGCTGTTTCTTCACGGATTGAGGCGTTATTTGGTGCGTTAGAAAGATCGAGACACTTACTATATGATGTATTTGTTGTTTACATGATTGCACCTCAGCAGAAGATTTTGGAGCGCCGAGGAAACGTCGGGTGGCTCATAGGGGCTAGTACATAAGGAAGCCTAAGGTTAATCTAAGCATGCCAATCTTACCTAGAGACTCTGTACATTGCCTTGTACTGGTCTATCAAGTCTAAGGATTCATTCCTTGCCCAAATCTCCTTGTTCTCCAAGCATCACCTTGCACACGACCATTCGATCCTACAAGTCGTCCGTAGTGCACCTTGGTGTAAACGCCGCCGGGAGAGTCGCATGGCAGGACCTCGGTCACTAGCATCGGTCTTACTGCTAGGAGAGGTTCGTGCGGCACCTCAGAGGTTGGTTGAACACAATAGTGAGTTGAGGGTGGGAGGTTTATCCCAAGGGCTTGGCGTGTGACCGTCACGCCGGGCGTCCCTCGGTTCACATTCATACTCTAGGCTTCTCAGCCAGATTCTGGGCAACGGCCATCTCCGTATCTACTTACACAACTAATAGACCCCCCATAAAAAAGTTGCCTGTAGGTTATGGTACACCATATGAAGCCTAGAGAAAACACCATCCCAACATCAGCTACTTTTACATCTTCAACTACATAGCTTACGCGTGGATTGATCCAGAAAAACGCCCTTAGCTCAGGTCCCATATCAAAAGTGGCTTTCTTCTAGGCTATGAGGAGGCAAAAACGCCTATTGTCTGTCGGAAAATGTTTCAAAGAAAGTCTTTTACAGCCTACTTGTCTTGTTTGATGAATCCTTTCAAGATCGTACCATCTCAACAACACAACCAGCACTTACATAAGTTAGTGCCCTAGACGATGCTATCGACTTCAACTAGAATCTCCAAACATTCTCTGTTGATCCAATGTCAGATGAGCATGAAGGGGTGCTGCCTCCCATTATCCAAACAGAGCATTTTTTGATCTCAAAGTTTCTGCCCCTTTCAGAGCTCCTTCTCATCATAGTTTACCCTCCCTACTAACAACACAACCTACTCCATGCTGATGAACTCAATTTACTTCACGTTTGGTCCCTTCTGCTCATTGCACTGCAGCAAACCTCGATGTTGATTCCTCTGAGATTGCCCTTGTGACTTATATTGTCGATCCCTCCACCTAGAAAAAAGTTATAACACAGGATACAGGATAGCATGCAGCTACTATTCACGAAATTGAACAACTCCAAAATCAAGCTACTTGGAATCTGGTTCTTTGTCTTGCTAGTGCTCTGATCATCACAAGCAACTTGCTGTTCAAATAGAAATTGGATGCTAGTGGAGATCCTTGCCGGTACAAGGCTCATATGGTGGCGCACAGTTACAATCAGTCATTGGAGTCAAATAAAGTGATACCTTGGCGCCTATCAGAAAATACTCTTCTATCCACGTGATCTTCGCCATGGCAGAATCCAACTACTGGCACCTTCATTTGATGGATGTCAAGTCCGCCTTTTGTTAATGGCGACCTTGAGGATACTATTTACATGACCCAACCAGAGGGTTTTGTTGAGGAAGGGGGGGAACATCTCGTGTGTCTTCTCAACAAATTTCTCTACGGGTTCAAGCAGGCTCCACGACAGTGGAACAAAAACATCCATGAGGTCTTTATGTCTCAAGAACTTCAAGGAATCCACTCTGACCACTTTTCTTCCTTTCTTCACGGTCCATCCCCTCTCAGCATCATCCTTTACATTGACGACATGATCACTTTTGGGCCAGCCCTCCCAATCATCTTCACCTTCAAGCAGCAGTTGGCTCTGACCTTCGAGATGCAAGACATGCGATAACTAAACTACTACCTGGGGATCCAAGTACACCATGACATGTTTCAACGCAGGTTTCCCTCTCTTAGGCCAATTGTTTTCAGCGCATGGCCAAGAAGCTCAATATGGATCAATCTGCTTTGATTTCCACACCTCTAGTTCTGAACCATGGGCTGACCAAGCCTCCAACACCAGACACCGTAGTCTCCCTCGATAAAGCAAAACTTTACCCTAGTATGGTAGGTTCACTCATGTATACTTCCGTTGGAACCCGCCTTGACCTATCATGAACATTGGGAATTCTAAGCCGCAAACAAAGGACTAACTGTTAACAACAATGCGGTGCATTTGCTACCTTTACAACACGTCCACTCTATCCATTTGCGAAACAAAAACATCAGATCCTCTTCTCACAAGTTAATCTAATGCAGATCTCTCCAACGATTATAGCAACAATAAATCAACGTCAAGGTATGTATTCAAAATCAAAAGTGGACCAATGTCATGGAAATCTAAGTTTCTTAGGCAGTTGCTTTGTCCTCAACCCAGGTGGAATACATCTCACAAAGAAAATGCACGAGAGAGGCGATATGGCTCCAAATGCTGCTTGGTGAATTGGGCTTTGATCCGATGGATCCAAGTATGATGTACTCTAACAATCAAAGTGCACTTGTGTTGGATGATGAACCTATGGTTAGCAACAAAATAAAGCACTTGAAGAGATAATTTCACTATGTGAGGGGTGAAGAAGCTGAAGGCCAGGTGGTTATGGTTAACGTTGAAATCAAAAAGCAAGGGGCGGTTATTTTCACCAGGTCCCTGGATGCAAAGCAACACCTTGAGTTATGCATGCGCTTGGGTCTCATTCAAGTGCAATTGTAGGATAAGGCTGAATGAGCACAAGTAGCAAAAGCGCGGTGCGTTCTGACACAAAACTGTCCGTAGCGAGGATCGCAACACATCGGGCTAGTGCTGACCAGTCTCCTTTGACTACTTGTCTGCTTGGCTGGTTGACTAAGACACTGACGGCGAGAGGGCGAAGGGTAGTGGGACAGCACCCTCTAACCATGATATAGTTTTGGATACACAAAGTATGGAGAAGAAAGGCACTGGTCCAACTTATCCTCTTCTAAAACCCTAGAATCAATGCTCAAAGCACTACCCATCTATTCCTCCTTCTGTGCAGAAACTTACTACAACCGGAGATACAAAAATGAAAGGGGGCTAATGAGTGGACAAGCAATTGAAACGTGAAGACCACAAGGATCTTGGCCAAATGGTATGAGATCGGATCACAAAGGGGGGAATGTGGACAGATGGCATCGTATGTGTCCAAACTCATCTATGCTGATGGACAAAACAACAAGAGAGCTAGGAGAGATTTTCTTGAAACTGGTATGGCTTGTACCAAAACTCATTTTTTGATCATAGCAATGTGGAACAAAGCGAAGATGAGTTGTTTGGTCAATCATCAACCGAGCAGCATGAATACCAGCAAGATCACATGGAACATAGAGACACTAAGATGTTTGGTGAATCATGGACCGAGTGAGAGAAATGCCATTGTGATCACATGGAACAAAGCCACACTAAGCTTTCCGGTCAACCACCGACCGAGGCATCTGCCGGGACTCTGTCAAAGCGCGAAACACTTAGCGCAAGACAAAGAGAACTAGACTACCTACACTTGCACTTTTTATTAGGTAATAAATGTTATTGTTTAGAATGTTTTTCTGTTCCCTGTCATTTTTAATGGTTTTGAGTGATCCTTTCATCAGTGACTTGTCTCGACTTTCCTCTTGTGTTCCAGATACCATTCATGAACAATGCAGGCTGACAGTGAATTCATTAAAGAACAGATGCATGACAGGCTGTCAAGTCAGGGCACTCATGCACAAAGGCAGAAGGAGATTGCACAGTAGCTATGGAGTTTTGACCTAATGAGCATTCAAGAACCTGGTGGGCCATTTCTAGAACACAGCCATTCCTTCACCTGTACTCCCCGACATTCATCATCAAATCGTAACTGTTATCCGATAGCTTCTTCCCCTCACAGCTGCCTATGGACAAACGAAGGCCTCCATCTCCACTCTCTTCCTTGAGGCTCTTCATGTTTGTGTGGCCAAAATCTCCTAATGGCGGTGTTCAACAATCTAACACCGTCTATCCTGAAATCCCTCTTTCATGCATCTCTCTTCCACACCCTCATTCTGTGTTTTTGATGTTTCCTTTTTATAGTGGCCAGACGAACCATTACATGGAAGAAAAATCTTGAACTTTGTCTTTTTTTTCCTCTTAACTTTGTCTCTTACAATGGGAAGTTCCATCGTCATATAGGAGCCTCGCATATTTTTTTCATTTAATAGCTTTCCTTCTGTCATGGTCTCTAATCTAACAGGCACCTCCATCTTAACGTGGGTATTGATTTGTTGGTTGTGCTTCTACCTTTGATCTCTCCACATGCTTTTGGGATAGTGTTCACCATTCATGAGCTAGTTTATTAGATGAAGAGACCAATCCACGTGTGACATTTGCCCACATGGTAAACAAAACATAGACAGTGGAAACCACATGTAAAGAGTTGATGCACGTGATCCTTGCATGCAAGCCATGGCATCTTCTCTCCCTTGTGCTGGCCAAGTAGATCCTAATCCTTTAAAATACATATGAGTGCAACCCACGTCACTTATGGACCTCAAGATCATCATCACCTTGAAAATCCTATGAATCTGTTGATAAAACAGCTGGAGGAAATCTACTCTTGTAGGAGCCTTATTGATCCTCACATTCCATCATGGCAAGATCCACTTGTGTGTGGGAGCTATATTGTTTGCCTCTTTTGTCTGGATCTTGCTAACATGTTCAAGTATTAATAATGGCTACAAACTCCCCCGTGTCAAGACATTTTTTCCCTTCCATCACTTGCTTGTGCTATCATGTTTAAGAAAGGGAAACATATCTTGTATGTAGTGTACATAAGTCATGGAAGTTATTTGGTGCGTTCGATGAATTTTTCCTTTTAGAGATCTCTAAATTCATGGTAAATCCATTGGCCAATGGGTGGATCCATGTACCCCCAAGGTGGAAGAAAAGCTCCAAGAAGTGGATTCGTGGCTCTAGCCACCTCATTTTGTGTTCCTTGCTGCTCGCCGAATGGAAGACTAAAGCCGTCCAAATCTGGCCTAGTTTCATCAACTTCTTGATCTAAATCCTCTTCTTCAGAAAGTCTAATCAATCTTCCATTCTCCATAGTACATCCTTGTTCAACAACGATTGAGACTTCCCCACGGATTGAAATGGGGCCCTTAACACCTCACTATTGTCTTGCCCATAAAATTGAACACAATGAAACACATCTTATTGTCTTGATTGTAACTGTAGAAGGTCATTAAACGATGCACATGAAAAACAATGTTTTATTAAAGAAAATGTCAAAAGAATTGGTCATCACTTGATAATGAGATGTGATACTAGGAAACGCCACGTGAGACACTTGTCCATTCTTGACCAACAACAAAGGTTTCCTTTTGAGGATAGAAATCACACATACATCATTTGTCTCAAATCCTAGTGGTTAATGTAAAAGTGTCCAACATTCATTCACACGCACATCTTCTTATGCACTCCTCTAAAAACTTCACAAAAAATATATCCACATCACTTTAAGCAAGCATTAATGAAATGTAAAGAAGTTTTAAACCATGATGAATCATTTACCAAGATTACTTGCAACTGAAGTTTTTGAAATATGTTCATGAATAAAATGTCTTGTTTCATTCATCCCCTTAACAATGTAACGTACTTACCATGTAGAATCTTCATTTTAAGGATGCTCTAACCCATACAAATTCTTCCATTCAGTTTGCTCGTTTCATGGGAACATTTTTATTGTAATTTTACATTATTGTACAACAAAAAAGTGCAAAAAACCTAAGTTTTATCATTATAGTATGCACCAAATACTCCAAAAGTCCGCTCAAGCCTCCTCTAAAGATAGTAAAAAAACCCTCCCACCAATACTATGTATTGATGCATTCAAGTTTATCTGTCTATTTTAATCTATGAAAACAAATGAATTACAAAAGTGGAAGGGAAACAATGCTTTTACACAGGAGTATTTAACTGTTTTTCCGTGAACAATACATCTCTAAAACTTTCCTGGAAATGAAAACAATTATAACACAACAAACTGCAACATTAAAACCATTCCATACGGGAAAGCTAAATGATGTAGTTATGTTGCTTCAAATGAAAACCTCAAATACAAAAAAACAATGTTCATGTGACGTGCAGCGCCAGTGTGCCACATTTTTTTAACGTATTTTGGCCTATGGGGTGATTAGTGGGATGACATGAGAATCAAAGACCCTCATGTAATATAGTTTTGATCAATGGGTCAAGCGTACAGTCCGTTTGATACATTTGCTATGAAAGGGCCAGGGTTCACCACTACATGGTGAAGTGTGACCCAAACCTCACTAAACTTGTCATTATACCAACAGGAACATAGATGCACTACACAGCAACTAACTATTACATTTTAACCAGCATGCACAAATCATACTTGCATGAAGCACACAGTAGTTTACAACTGGTAGATCTCACCTCGATGTAGATGGTAGAAGTAAAGTGCGATGTTGGACCTACGTTTTCTTCAGGAATTTTCATCATCTCCTTGCATGTTCCTTCGATAAAGAATTTACCAGTTTTTTAGGAACAAAAGGATAATACAAGTATAGCTCACGAATCTACAACAAAAGAAAAGGAATTATGTTGTACACAAACCGCAAGTACGTCGCACATTGCCGATGTTGTAATAGGAAAGCATGAATTTCTTTCTATGTCAACCACAGCTATGCCACTACTAGAGGAGGCTTAAATGATGGTAACATGTCCCATGAAAACAGGAGAGAATTCTTGAAGATCATCCTCATTGCTAGTCAACAAATCCAAAAATAGATCACAAACCACATTTTGTAATACCCCCATTATCTACAACAAGTGTTGCAAGTGTTGATTTAGGATAGGTTGAATATTAAACCACATCGACTACAATCGTTCCATCATTCAAAGAGAAAAACATAAGCACATTTTCCCGTGATAGCACTCCACATCACCATGGTGGATTCTTTAAGACTAGCATACAATGCTAGTTACAATGCAACCACTCCATGCAATAAAAAACAATTACATATTTGCTTATTCATATGGAGACCAAAACTTCTCGATGTCATGATACCCACTTGAAAAGAATGTGTTCCAAACTATTTCATGTCCTAGTGAAGTAATTCAACACATCATCTTTTCTCTTTAAAGCTGGAAACATTACTCACCGCCTTTTCTGGTGCTGTAAATGTTTTACAAAGGCGCAATTGTATAGAATTTTCTTAATCAAGTTTGAACTTGAACATCACCTCCAAGAAGCAAGCATCATCAACAAGACAAAAGAAACATCTAAATGAGAAGGCCTTACACGACCTCCACTTCTTAGTGGAGTTCGTACCAAGAGTGGGTAATACTATGCTATCACCACTAAAGAATCCCTCTTCAACCGGCAAAGCCTAGGCTGTCTTTTCTTTAAAGCAATTCCCACCGTCACGTAGTGTCCCTGTAGGCACCAAACTTGTGGTGTCCTCATCCATCCGCTCTGAGACCACGGTAAATAGGCTTGTTGCACCACTACTTTCATAGAATAAAGCAAACGTGTAACGCCTACCCCATCACACACATATACATGAATTCTGAGTATCCATAGCTATGAACTAACGTGATGGCTCTGTTGCCATTTCTACGTCTTATCACAAAATGATTTGAAAACTCCATTTTGTCTCACACTCGTGAACCACCCCCATTCATTGCTCCAGTAGTTTGAATGCCAAGAGCATAAAAGGTAAAAGAGAAAGAAAAAAGTATTATCCTTATGGGAAGAATCCAGAAAACTAGTCTTCCTATTGAAGTCTTCTTTAAATTCCACATTTGCGGAATTTGACAATGGAAAATCGTCCATCCGTAGTGTGCGTGGGGATGTCCATTGTATCACAACCATGAATGGAGGATATCCATTGATCTTTAAATCAAGATTTTTTTTCACTTGGTGAAGGCATCACTCCGCCTCACATCGGAGGACAAGGAGTGCTCCATCTCGCAGGGCTCTAGTGCTTGTACGTTTTTTAGACCAAAAAATCGGACAGCAAAGCCTTGGGGCCAGACTGCTTAGTAATGGCTCTCTATGACACAATTTCTGGCTCTTATACTACATTTAAATTCCTCGAATGAGACCTCAAGTGCTCTTATAGTCAAAGTGGGAGCCCCCACAATCCTTTTCTTAGAGGTTGCTAGCCATTTCTACCTGCATCCTAGAAAAAGTAATAGAAGAGAATGACCCAAGTACTTTTTCTAATTGCCTGGAATCATTGAGCTACTTCAGTACCATTTTAGTTGTGAAACAAATCGCTTAAAATAATCCGCTAAAAAAGTACCAGAACTCCAATCTCACACAATCATTGATTTTCTAAGCAATGGTGTAACGAGGTGCCCCTTTTTTCTGGCATACTCGGCGTCTCACCTGGGTTTTGGGGGCATTGCGGGTATTTTCCGTTTTCCGGATATTCCGGGCGGATATTCGTCGGGAGGTCCGCCTCGACCCCGACGGCTCGCGGCTGACAGGAGCGAGGAGGAGCGATCGAGCAAGCGACGACGTGAGGAGCACGCCGTTGCCAAGGGGGCGTCTTGCTCTCCCTTCATGTGGCGTTCCAAACATGCCACACGAGGGTGGCTTTCACCCTCTCGGCAAGTAGCGTATTGGTTACGCTATCCGCCGAGGGGATGTTTTGCCGGTCGGCCCCGACAGCGCGCGCGGACAACGACGACAACAGTTCTCCGGTGGCGTGTACAACAGGGCGACCGCACCCACCGCTGAGAGCCATACGAGACCAACGCGGCGGCTCACCGAGAGAGAAGAATGACCGTCGATCTCGACGATCGACGGCCAGGGACTTCTCGCACAAGGCACTAGGTGCACGTAGGGCACCGAGTTCAGGTGCAAGTAGGGCACCTAGTACAGGTGCAAGTAGCTTGTTGTACCAAGCTAGGAAAGCAGTAGGCTAAGGGCCAGAACTAGCCAGCCAGACAGTATGTATACCCTGTACTCAGTTCATTCTGATAAACCTGTATTTTCCAGCTCTGGCTTCCAGGCATCTCCAAATCTGTCTTTCCGCTGCAACTGTGCTCTCCACACACCAAGGCTAAATCTCCAGAGAGCACCGACTCTCACATCTGGTATCAGAGCCAGAGCCACGCCTTGGGCGGAAGCGCTGCCGGCGCTCGCCAAACTTCAAGGAGCGAAGGCACGGACTACGTCGGACAACGTCGAGGCTGATCAAGAGGGAGATTGCTGGACCAGACTTCGAAGGCAACGCACGAGCCAACCTCTGGAAAATCTCTCTGAATTTCTATGGCGTCCACACGGCCTACCGTGCGCGCGCGGGAGACGACGGGTGACTCCCACGCACTTCGAAGACGTCAGATTTTTGTCCCGGACTGCAGAATTGCTGCCGAAATTTTTTGATTGCTGCCGAAACACTGCCAATTTTTTTTTTAAGGATCTCCAGTGGCTAAAAGTCATCTAGAGCCATGGAGTAGGCCTTGCAACAGATCATAGAATAGCTGGGAGCCCTCAAGCTGGAGAACGAGCGGCTCAACCGGCAGATGTCTGACCTGCGGGACGGGACTGGCGCTGGACAGGTTGGGGCGGCCCGGTCAAGGAGTTCGCCGAGACCAAAGCCAAAGGCTCCGGAACCATTCAATCCCTCTGTCAAGGGAGTGAGCGTTCGGACCTGGTTGTTCGAGATGAACAGCTACTTTGGGGCTCTCGGTCACCCTCCAGAGGACGATGCTGTGCGTGTGTCATGTGCGGTGACACTGCTACGCGGAGCAGCATTGGAGTGGTGGAGGCAGTTGAATATGCTGGCCACTCAAGGTGGAGGTGGGAACGTTGCTGTGCAACATGCCGTGTTGTGGCAACCAGGCACGAGGCAAGCTGAAGCTCGTGTGCTGACGACATGGGAGCAGTTCAAGCAAGCCATCAGAGATCGATTTCATCTCGTAAATGCCTCCATGGTCGCACGCAACAAGCTGAAGCAGCTGAAAAAGATCGGCTCGGTGCAGGAGTACACATGCCGTTTCTTGGCGTTGTGCTCAAAGATCGACGACATGAGTGAGCCCGAGATGGCAGACAAATACCATGACGGCTTGAAGGCAGAGATTCAGCGCACGCTGGCACTCAGTAGAGTCACGGAGTTCCAGGCGATGGTGGCCATTGCTGAGCGCGTTGATGCGCTATGCTATCATCGAGGGGGGTTTCGTGAGAAGCAGGAAAACTTCCAGCGTCGAACACAATACCAACAAAGTCACCCCATGGAGATCGACGTAGTGCAAGGAGGCCAGCAGCAAAGCAAAACGTGTGGTGGGAACTGTTGGATCTGCGGGAAGACTGGGCACCACAAGAAGGACTGCAAAAAGAAGCAGCAGGGAAACGGCAACCAGCAGTGAGTGGCGGGCGGCCAACTGCTGGGAAAGCTTCGTCCGCATCAGCGAACACCAGCCCCAAAAGTCCTTCGACAATTGGGGAGCTGCCAAGTGTATTGCTGCGGAGCGAAGGAAGCGGGAGCATTCCAGGAATCCTCCTGAAAGCCAAAATTTTATCGGATATTTCTGCGGAAAGCAAGGGGCGCCAGACTGGCTGGCAGATCAAAGCATTAATGGATTGCAGCGCATCGCACTCATTATTCAGCGACGAGCTTGAAAAAAGGTTGGGACTTGTACGGCTGCCCGGGAAGCCAAGTACGGCCAAGTTGGTGCAAGGGGAGTTGGAGTGCGGACTGCCTCTGAAGCCTCTGAGGATCCGTTTGGGCAAGCTGTTGTGCGATGTGAAATTCTGCACGTGCCCGATGGACACCTACGACGCCATTTTGGGGCGTGACTGGCTGCATCAGTGGAATCCTGCTGTGGATTGGGTGCGCAGCCAGGTGAAAGTGAAGAAATACGGGGAGTAAATCGTTTTGCCATTGTGGGCAAAGCAGGACTCCAAGGAAGGCAAGGTACCGCAGTTGAGTTACGTGCAGCTGAAGCGCTGTCAGCGCAAGGGGGACCAAGTGAACCTTGTGTGGGTGCGGCAACAGGCAGCAGCTGAAGAGGTGGAAGTGCTCGCAACAGAGGCGAAGCAAAAAAATGGTGAGTAGCAGAAAGCACCTGCAGCAGAGCTGTCTGAAGGCATCAAGGGAGTGTTAGACAGTTACGGTGACGTGTTTCCTACTGAGCTACCAAAGGGTTTACCACCGAAGCGGGACATTGACCATAAGATTGATCTGGTTCCGGGAGCAACTCCAATGGTGCGGGTTGCTTATCGCATGAGCAATGACGAGCTGGGTGAGCTGAAGAAGCAGTTGGAGGAGCTGACGGAGCAAGGATTCATCAGACCGTCGGTGTCACCCTACGCTGCACCGGTCCTCTTTGTGAAGAAAAAGACAGGGGAGCTGCGGGTGTGCATGGATTATCACGCACTGAACAACGTAACGATCAAGAATCGGTACCCGCTGCCAAGGGTCGAGGAGCTGTTTGACCAGCTGAGGGGAGCGCAGTACTTCAGCAAGATTGACTTGCGCTTGGGATACCATCAGATCCGGATTGCGGAACGGGATGTGGAGAAGACGGCGTTTCGGATGCGGACGGCCATTTCGAGTACCTCGTGATGCCGTTTGGGTTGACTAACGCTCCTGTATCGTTCATGAGCCTCATGAACAGGATCTTCCACCCTCACTTGGACCAGTTCGTGGTGGTATTCCTCGACGAAATCCTCATCTACTCCCAAACTCTAGAAGATCATCAGCAACACCTTCGGTAGGTACTGGACATTCTTCGGAAAGAGAAGCTGTTTGCAAAGCTCTCCAAGTGTGAGTTCGAGAAAAGGCAGGTGGAGTTCCTTGGGCACATCGTCAGCGGCAAAGGTCTCCGCGTGGACCCAAAAAAGGTGGAAGCACTAAAGCAATGGACAACACCAAAGTGCGTGCGTGACATCCAGGTGTTCCTGGGGTTTGTCAACTACTACTGGAAATTCATCCGGGGGTACGTAAAGAAGGGTGCGCTGCTGACACAGCTGCTGAGGAAGGATCACCAGTGGGAATGGGGCGATCAGGAGCATAAGAGCTTTGAGGAGCTCAAGGCTACAATGTGTGACGCTACGGTCTTGGTGCATCCAGATTCATCGAAGGAGTACGCCATGGCAACGGACGCAAGCGACTATGCCATTGGGGCAGTGCTGATGCAGGATCACGGAAAGAGGCCGCAGCCGATTGCGTACGCATCGCGCAAGCTGCGAGGTGCGGAGCTCAACTACGCAATCCATGAGAAGGAGCTGCTAGCGGTGATCCATGCGTTCAAGCACTGGAGGTGCTACCTTGAGTCGCGACGCTGCGTGGTCTTCACGGATCACTATGCCCTGAAGTACCTGAAGACGCAGCCAAACCTCAGTCGTCGACAGACTCGCTTGATGGAGTTCTTGGAATGGAGTTTTGACTACGAGATCCAGTACAAGCCTGGGAAGGTGAACCCGGCAGATCCTCTATCGCGGAAGCCAGACTTGAGCCTCAATGCCATCTCAGTGCTGATGGGATCTCCAG
>SZWC01030325.1:7275-24569 GCA_023375785.1 Penium margaritaceum | reverse complement strand
GCTGCTTCCATGTTTGTGTGGCTTCCTTCACCATCCCCATCTTTGGTAGCGTAGAAGGATGGTTATAGGTCCTCTTGTACTACGTGTACAGGAACCCAGGGTTGACATATCGCTCAAATTGCAAGGCCACTACATGCGAGAATATCATACTCCTGCCACAGGATGCAAGTCCACGTCTTTGAGCTAAAGTTTGCGTACTGACCGTTGACGCACGTTTTAGTTCCAGTCTGCCATGATTTCATCTCATTTGCATCGAGGTCAAAACCATGCAACAGTGCCTTGTCATGATGGCTCTGCACTTTTAGGTAGATTGTAGGCACAATGGTTGGCTTCACCATCGTGTACCAACCTCTGATGCATGTTCCACTATCGCTGTACATGAGAATGCAGGTTGGAAAATCAGTGGGACAGGTACATTTGGCGACACTCCAAGATCTTACTATTGAGGAACTCCATGGGATTGCTGGTTGTGTGTCCATTACGTGGAAGAGGTTACAAAAATCCGCGTCCACCTCTCCTTTGAGATGCCTAGGTGCCCGTTGCCTCCAAGAAGTTATTCCATAGCTTTGGAGCATGACTCGTGAGCCTCAACAAGGTACTAGTCCAAATCTTTCTGTGTTGTAACGTGGGCTGGGTGCCAAAAGTAGTAGGCCAAGCAACGGCCACCATACCATGTAAGCATATCCCACTGTAGATGCCACGCACATTGCATTTGTTCCACCTTGGACAGCTCCTTCTCCACAGTGTTAGATAGGCCCTTCCCTTGGTCTAAAATTATGATGGTCCACGCTAGGGTTGTAATGAGGTAAGCAATGGGAACGAGCTCATAGATCTGGCTCCAATTACGCTCATCCTCTCCATTCACGATGTCATAAGCAACATGCGTGGTGTTATCTTTGGCATTAGAAAAACTGCGTGATGAGCAAAACTTTCTTATGACCGTGTTTGAAATGTATGCCATGCATGCACATAATCCTGCAAGTGTGTCCAAAGCCAAGTTCGCCAGAGCCTAGTGCAATGAATGCACGGTTGAAACAACCATTACCTGTTTTCTTGGAATTTCCAATGGCTTGAGCGTCCACCCATTGTAACCATAGCGCACAGACAATACATGAGAAACCGTGAACAAGAAAAGACCACAAAACAAATGAACACAAAATAAGGAAACATCACTAACCTCCTCAATGAAGCCAAAGAATACTGACCAGGACTGTTTCTTGGTGCACTTTTCACATGAAATGTATTTCCGTGGTCAACATGCGTGGGACTCTCACATGTGACTTTGGTCTCAGCACTTTTTCAACACTTCAAGTGTGCGAGTTCAGGTCGACACGTGAACCTTATCACCAGAGTTGATGGTGCATGACAGTCCCATGCCCTCATCCACTGAATGTAGACATAAAAGCATCCTGCCAACATCCATATGGGAGACTGTGAATGAAAGTAGAGGACATGTCACTCCACGTGGATGTTTCACATTCCTTGCTACAGTCCGCCGTCCAAAAGGGGCTGCCATGTCACTGTGGTTTTCAAGGCATGGTGCATGATAGATTTTAATGAACAATTCCTTCGTATTTCCAGCAAAATTTGCATGGTTTACATGGTTTGAGGTACGTATTTATAATACATGCATGTCGTTGTCAGAGAAGACAATAACGTTGAGAAGTCGACCGTTCAAATTTTGAACTACAGATTTTTAACGGCAATTCCACATGGCTTCATGCACCCAACCAGTCTGACCCTTGGACAGCAATTTGTGCATGGATTCCATCTCCATTGGACAGATCGATGTCCAATGGACATCAATCAATCGACAATGTCCATTGATCGACACAGACGCGGACTGCCTTTCCAACAATCCGATCCGCCAGACGGCCATCGTCGACCACCGATGGTTTGTCAGCCATGGGCACAGGGCTACCAAGAAGTCACCCATCTATGATGGGTGCCCACTTGGCTGATGGGCCATTAGCCGTTGACCGTCGACCGTCGGCACTAGGATGGCCATCGGCTATCAGCTGATGGCCAACAGAGAGCTCCAAGAGGTTGCTCAAAGTCCAGACACAATGGCTCGCTCTGTTCAATGCAACTTCCCGACACTTAGGTCGTGGACGAGGCCCAGAGGCCTCGTCCACGTGAGGCCATCATGCCGTCCAAGAAAGGACTCGAAAGCTCCTCGTCAAACATTGGGTCATCGACTGTGCAGGGCTCCTCTCCACATGGTTCCATCCTCCGATTCACCCAAGTAAACTTCAATCCTGCTCCTGTGGGACGCCTCCATGGGGATTTCCTCACACTTGCACTGTCTTGCCACCGTCTGCCCGTGCCAACCCCTGCCAGGTGTCCCGGATTTTTCTGTGGTTCTTGCGGGGTCACTTTGAGTGGCACGTGTGACAGAATCAGGGGGCACTTTGGAGAAGCAAACTGGGATGTCGGCTGTTGCGACTATCCTCCTCTGCTTGCTCGTTATGCACTCGGCTTGGAGCGCAAGCCGCGACCACCACACAAATGGAAGTGGGTGAATCCAAGGCTATACAATGGGCTTGGGGACAGCTGGGGGACGAGCCGGAAGCCAGTCGCATGGGCAACGCTTTCGGAGCAGCGTGAGCATGCCGCGGCCTTGGAGCGGGCTGGGCTTCTAGCCGAAGATGATGACGACTATGGATTGCAGCTGGAGGCTCAGCAGCAAAAACCACCACCACAGCACCAGCAGTAGCAGCACGTGCTCCATGCGCCATCATCACAGGAGACACCTCCCTTTTTGTAGAGGGTGGCGGGACTGGTGCAGACAAGCATGTGTGCGCATGTGGACACAGCAGCCAACAATGCCTGCCAGGTGGAAATTGCAAAGCTTATGGCGAGTGCAGCACTTCCTGTCTCCTTCTGCAGAGAGCCCTTGCTCTTGAAAGTAGTGCGGACTGCACAGAGCACAATGCCAAACTTCCTCCTGCCTAACCGCGGCAAGGTGGTGTCCGAGCTACTGCCAAAGCTGGAGGGAAAACTTGAGCAGCTTGATGCATCGCTGAAGCATGGTTGGCCCATCTACAGGGTCTCCCTTGTAGTGGAAGATTGGGCTCACGTGCAGCAGCACACAATTTACAACGCAATGGTAGTGAATGCCAAGGGAAATTACCACGTCTTCTCCAAGGATGCCAGTGGCATGGTTCGTAATGCAAACCACGTGTCCGCTGTCATTGAGGACGCCATTGTCGCGATGGGGGCAAAGCACGTCGCGTCCATTGTCTGTGACAACACCGTAGTCAACAAGCGAGCATTTGAGAACCTGAAGACAAAGTACCCAGGTATGCTATGGCACAGCTGTTGTGCCCACAACGTGGATCTCGTGATGAAGGATGTTTCCAAGAGTGATTGGCCGGCTGGGGCTCTGAGCAGAGTGGAGTGCTTGGTTAACTTTTTCCGCAACAATGACATGTCCCGTGCATGGATGAAGCAGTAGAGTGGGGGGAAGGTGCTGCTTCCGCGTTGTGACACTCGTTTTGCATCAGCCTACATCGTCACACTTGTGCATGCTTGACATGCGGCCCTTCCTCCTCAAACTTGTGAACTCTGACACGTGGAAGGAGATGGGCAGTAGGAGGGATGGGGTGTTTAAGCAGCGCAAGAAGGAGGTGCAAAAAATTTTCCGCCGTCATGTTTTCTGGCTGCAGGTTCGCCAGCTCCACAACCTCTTCAACCCGCTTGTTGAGGTACTCCGCATTGCAGACTCCCCGGGTGGCGCTGCAGGCAAAATCTATGAAGGGTTCCTTGACTGTACGGCAGCATTGAAGGCTCTAAGCAAGCCCAGAGGCCGCAAGCTAGCACGCGTTGCAGCACAACATGTGAAGATTACCGTGGACAGGCAGAAGGAAAGGTGGACGAAGGATATGGCATGCGCTTTGTACGCGGCTGCACATCGTGTGCATCCCACACACTTCAGGCATGACTTGGGGGGCAATGTAAGCATGGTTGCAGGTTGGGCACAGGTGGTGGAGGCCCTCGTCCATGAACCAAATCAGGCTGATTTGCAAAAGGAGGTGGAGGCCTTCCAGCTCGGCCGCGTCACTGTGAAGGTCATCCCAGTAACTACTCGAAACCTGAGCGACAAGGCGAGGGCAGCAGTGGGCAAGGTGGTGGCAAAGGAGTTGCAGCCACACGAGTGGTCCTCCCTCCACCTCGTTCAGCTGCCTAATCTGCACGAGCTCTCCATCAAGCTACTCTCTCAGCCATGGGCCTTATCTGACTGTGAGAGAATCTTCTCCACCCACCAACTGATCCACACTACGCGCCGAAAACGCCTCCTTATGAGCATGTTGGAAATGCTGGTGCACTGCAAAGTGTGCCTCCGCAAGCACAACAAGCACACAAGGCCACGCTGTGGACGTGACATGAACTGGCTGCAGGCTGAGGAATCCGACAGTGAGGATGACGGTGAGCTGGTGCCAGATGTTGAGGAGGAGGAAGAGGAGGATGCAGATGGAGAAGCAGAGAGTGATGATGATGAGATGGAGGAAGAAGAGGTGTGTGTGGAAGGAGAGGAGGATGGGGAGGAAGGTGGAGGAGACGCGCAAACCAACGAGCAGCAACCACGCCACACTGGGCTGGCCAAGAATGCTCCATCCTACGCACGTCCAATGCGCACTCTTGCCATGGTGGAGGAAGACAGTGGGCATCCCTAAGACAATGCTGCTGCCAATGCAGGTGTAACAGATGGAAATTCTGACGGTGCTGATGATGCTGATGGCAATGCAAGCTGTGCTGGTGATGAATCTGGCGAAGATGCTGCTGGTGGTGCTGATGATGCTTGCAATGATTCTGCTGGCAATGCCGATGGCGATGATGCTGCTGACGACGCTGCTGACACTTCTGACGTTGCTGGAGATCCTGCTAACGCTGCTGATGCTGGTGAAAACGCTGCTGAAGACGCTTCTGGAGATTCTACACATGATGCTGCTGTAAATGCTGCTGGGGCTGGTGCTGCTGCTGCTGGTAATGTTCCTCTTGCAGTTGCAGGTACACGTGATATTGGTGCATGTACTAGCAGCCGCAAAGCAACAGGTGGGAAGGGAGCTGCTGGTGGAAGAGGTGCTACAGGTGGCAAAGGCGCAGCAGGTGGCAAGGGCGCTGATGGTGGCAAGGGCGCTGCTAGTGGCAAGGGCCAGGCAGCTGGCAAGGGCCCCACAAGTTGCAAGGGCCCTGCAGGTGGCAAGGGCCCTACTAGTGCCAGAAAAGGGAAGTCCATGTCCTCTACCAAGGCTGTTTCCATTAGCACCAGCCAGGCTGGCGCCAATGGCAACCAAGGCAGCAAGCGCCTTTGGGAGCGTTAGCCTTCTGGGGGGAGGACTATGTGGGGATAGGGGATGTTGTCTCCATGGAAACTCTGTCCATGATACATTGAAAGCTTGTGAGATCACAACATGCTTCTAATTCTTTTACCCTGCATCTGAATTGCATTGTTTGTTCAAGTAGAGCAACGGAACACATGGAATGAATGGAACACATGGAATGAATGCATAGATTCCAGTGAATTTGTGTAACATAAACATGATATATGAGCATTCACAGGGTACAATGACACAGGAAATTTGTGTGTTGGTTGAGTTTGTGACACAATGCGTCAGATGCATGCAATTAGCAAAGGAAAAAAATGTATTCTGATTATGAAATGTCTGATTTAAGGGCCCACAAGCATGCTATGCTTGCCATCACCATATATGGTGATTTATTATATGACCTCATTGCAACTGCATCAATATATGCATAATTATTTATGTTCATGCTTGCCAAGAGATGACTTTAGTGCAAGTTTCAGTGACCCTCAGAAACCCCTTCCTCGGTGGCCAAGGTGTCGTTGTGCCCGAAGATCACAACGATGTGCTGATGTGCACATCGTTGTGCCGGGGTTCGATGTTGGCATGTCTTCTTTGAAGACATGCCTCTATATTCTTGAAACCCCCTGACTTATTGGAAGATTTTCTCAAAGTAACCACTCATGACGCGGCCTTGCATGCATCGTCAACTTGAGCATCAATGACCCAATAAATGTGTTACCTCAAGCCAAACGTGGGTGGTTCATAAGGACGAGGAACAAAGCAGAAGAAAACATGAAAACATGGACAATTTGTAGTTAGCAATAGGTGTTCTTTGATAACAAGTGTTGAATAAATCAAACGCAGGTATACAGTGGCGAGAATCAAAGTAAGGCATGTGTTGAGTCTTCGGCACTCGAGCCGAGAGACGTGTGCAATGTTGCATTGTTAGTGGTTGCTTTGAGAAACTCCACCTAAAAGTCAGGGGTTTTTCATAGAATGTCAAGGCATGACCTTATGATAATCTAGTGCCATTGAGAAGTAGACAGAACAGCGTTGAAACATCGATATAGTTCACAATACTTCTCTCAACTATCCTAGAAAGTGGTCGAAGATGTCGGAACCTTCAAATGTGGAACATCATAGGTCAAGACAGGTGGTCAAAATGCCCTCGGCCATGCAGTGTAAGAATCTTGAGGTCGACGTGTGATGGGCCATGAACTAAATGAAAAAGAATGTCTCCTCGCAGAGCTTAGGGACTTGTGTACGTCAGGGATGTAACACTTCCCCACCTTTTAGTCGTGAACTCCCGGCATGTTAGAAGACGTAGACAGGTGACGAGGGTCATAGCCGTTGATCAGATGGTCTATGTCTCAGAGGTTGTTGTAGGGCTTCGAGCTGTTTTGCGTGGCGTCATAGTTGTGCCACTTGGTCAGATACTCAGTCATCTTTCCACAATATCAATGTCTGGAGATGGATTCAATCATGTACACCATATCCCTGTCTACTTGAATACAATGAGGAGGAGCGACGTCTCTGCCGGGGAAGCTATTGAAAGGGTGAATAGCCATGCTTTCGAGTAGTCAGAGTCAAGTGATGACAGGAGTTTGCATTTTCTCGATCTTAAACGGTCCAAACCAGCAGGATTTCAGCTTCACAAAGTCTTGTTTGAGGAGTTTGGTTTTCGCCGAGCTGAGTAGGATGCAATTGCCAGCACTGAATACGTCATCGTCAACTACTCTCTTTACAACTGATTGTGTCTTCATTAGCGTTTGACTTGTTTCTTCCAAAATTCACGTGAAGTTCTGCAAGTAGATTTTGACCACGGGAAGATAGCTTTCGCTTTGAATTCCTGCCAGTGTGGCGGAACTTTTTCTGTAGACTACCTCAAATGGAGTTTTGCCCGTTGTAGTAGAAGTAACGGAGTTATCTACGAGTTTTGCGGTAAGCAATTTTACTGTCCAATCAGTGTTGTGTGGCTGGAAGAAAGTAAGGAGGAATTGTTTGGGTGTCTAATTGGTCCGCTCGGTCTGACCATTGGTTTGAGAATGGAACGCTGTTGATACCTGGATAGGAACTTCGTAACACTTCATTAGTTTGTGCAAAAACGATTTGAGACATGGCCGTCTCTATCGCTGATGATAACAACATGGCCTAGTTTATAAATAGAAGTGAGATTCCTATTGAATGACGGTCGCCGTCATTGGAATGAATTACTACACTGTTAAACATTTGTCCACCACTGCAAGGATGGTGTCATAGCCCTCGTGAGTGGCGGGCAATCCAGTCACAAAATCCATGAGGATGTCAACCCATAGCTGTGTCGGAATAGGGAGATGATGAAGTAGTCATGGTGGCCTCGTGCAATGCAATTTTTGCTGTTGACAAGTATAGCACAATCTATAGAAGACTGCCACATTGACCTGCGTCTTGTCCTTGCTAAAGATTCCAGTAAGACTTTGCGAGCTTCGTGAGCATCTTGTCCTTGCTGAATTTTCGACCTGGATCAGTTTCCATGGTATTCTTCTGATTGCATCCGTCGTAAATCCTTGTTTGCTGGTACGAAGACTTGGCGAGTGAATTGTCATCACCATTAGGGGTCATCAAACAAAAAAATAGTTTTGTCGTACTCAATGAACTCCTTTTGACCATTCATGAAAAACCTAGTAAGGAACGGGTTTTGGATTTGTTTTTTAAGGTTGGTACTCGATGACATAGTCGACGCTGGACTCAAGGAACTCTATCCATTGAGTTTGTCGACGGCTCCGATTTGGCTGATTCTTGATACATTTGAGTGTGTGGGTGATGCATTGTCAGAATTTCAAGTAGCACCACAGATTTTTCAATGAATAAACAATTGCGAGTATCTAATTTTCATACACCGCATAGTTCAGTTCTGGCTAGCGCAGTTTTCACAACATGCACACAATTGGTTGTTCTTCACAACCATTTTCTTGGAGGAGAATGGCTCTGATTGCTTGATCGGACACATCGATGGTGATGATGTAGTCCACCATTTGATCTTCCAATCATAGGGCTGGCATGGAGGTCAGAGCAATTCTCAAAGAGTAAAGTGCTACTTTTTCACTGTTCTCCCAACTCCACCTGATGGTTTTAAGAGTGAGATCAAAGAGAGGCACTGAGACCCAGAGGAAGTCCTTCATAAATAGACAATAGTAATTGCACAATCTTAGAAAAACTTGGACGTCCAGAACTTTGGTCGGCATCGACCAATCATGGATTGCCTCCACATTTTTTGGCTCCATGGTGATTTGTTTTCCACCAATGATGTGGTCCAAAACCTCGATAGAACAGGGACCAGAGTTGCATGTCAAGGATTTTCCATGAAATTTCTCCCTTTATGTAATCTTGAGATGTTTTTGGACATGTCCTCTATTCTCCTCCGGGGTGTGGCTCTGTACACAATGATGTTGAGATACACAGTGAAGAAGTTGTTGAGGTATGGATAAAACATTTTGTCCATTGCTACCATGAATATTGCGTGGACATTTGCGAGTGCAAATGACATAACTGTGAATCTGAAGTACCCGTATCATGTATAGAATTTCGTCTTCTTTATGTCCATATCAGATACGCGGATCTGATGGAAGTTACTCCGTAGGTGAATTTTCCTGACAATTTGTGCCCCAAGGAGTTGGTTAAAAAAATTATCTGCTCGCGGAAGAGGCTAGCGGTTCTTTATGGTTATATCGTTCAACGCCTGGTACTGCACACACATTCACATCTCTTAGTATGTTATTCGCATAAGGTATGCATGTTGCATGGGGTGACCTAGATGGCCCAAAAAACCCTAACCGAGCATCTCGTCCAACTGCTTTTGTAGTTTGATCAGCTCATGGTTGCTCATCTGATAGTTCCCCTTTATCGTTGGTGTACTACCTAGCTTTAGGTGTATGTGGTTATTGTCTCTTTGTTGCAGGAGTAACTCTCAAAACACTTCTTACAGGAAAACCCCTTTGAATTCCTTGATGAGGGTTGCAAAATCCTTTGGAACAGCTGTGAACTTATCAGGTGTCCAGGCTGGTGTGATCGCCTCTGTTAGTGCAATTTCTTCTGCTTCCCTAATTTCCACGTGGACTAGCAACACATGGGCTTCGCTTCACATGTATCTTTTGACAATGTCCAGAAACATCGGCTGGTGTTTTGCAACTTCTGCAATTTCCTCTGCTTCTTCCACATCTAATGCTTCTCGTAGCCGGCATTGCATTGTGGATCACTTTATTGGAGGCAGGTGTTGTTTTCTGCTGCTTCTTTTGATGTACACTGATCCGCTGCTCCATTGCACTTTTGAATTCTGATGGTAGAGGAATTATGGCCAGAGGCTGAATTTGTATTCGGCAATATGGCTAGCTTTCCAGACCGTTACATTGTGAAGATTTTTTATTTGCAGTCGTAGCGGTTCATGAAGTCGACAGATCTGCATTTTTCCATCACCGGTTTTTCCTTCAACCACCCCTGGTTCAATCCTCAAACCTAGATTTTGAACCATTTCATTGCTTACAAAGTTGTGGGAAGCTCCTTTATCAAGTAGTGTTAACACCGTTTTGTAACATCTTCATCCCCTTAATTGCAATCATAGTAGTATCGCCGATTAGTCATCCATGTATCCTTCGTCAAAATTTACGATCGTAGGAACCATTGTTTTTGGCAATGTGAGCCACTCAGATGGCGATCGTTCGACACATATTTGTTTTATCGAGCAAGATTTTTACTGTCTATTTCTTCCCTTTGATGTTTCCTGACTCCTTTTTTTTTCTATGTAGCTTCCCCCTTTTGGCCTTTTACTATCTTTTCTAACATTCATGTGACATGTTCCCTGTTAGTACAGATGAGCCGTTGATTACATTGATCGACAGTGTCAATCTCCATCAAAGACGAGGTTTCTGCAAACTCTGACTACCCTCCACTAGAACAAATATTGTGGCTTTGAGGTTGCCTGCTGTTTGATTCCTGCATCTGAGCATTATAATCGGCGCTATCAATGTGATCGTCTGCCATCGTCATTTGCGGAAGACCGTCTTGGATGCCAAATATGGCGATTGCTAACCAAATGTCGCGCTTGAGGCTGTCTTTGTAGTAGAAACAGAGCTCGGATGGTGCAAGGTCGGTCATGATTTCTCATTCATTTTCTCAAAAGTGGGTGAATGTGGCGCTCGCAAAGTCCATCCAGTTCTCTAGTAGAGTCAGAGAGTTGTTCAATGTTGAGTATGAGAGCGATAGTGCAAGCCGATGATCCAGCTCCGCCGATCTCTTGCTGCCATTGGATATTCTTTATGTCAAACTACCAAGTTAAATCTGTACCACGCAAAAGTGAGATCGCGTGTTGAATTTTTTCTTGTCGTTGTTGACTTCAGCAGCGGTGAAGTATACCTCCAAACTTTTCAGCAACAACCTGAATTTGCTCCTTGAACTTTTGCAGAATCAAACAATTCAGGGAGTGCAAGTCAAATTTGGGGTTCACTCAACAGTTAAATACTTTTTTCTCGGCAAGCACCGCTTCCCGCAGGCGCAAGTTTCATAGCTACTCGATCGACACATTCGTTTATTGCAGAAAATGGGTGTTGATGCTCTCGAGTCCCAACAGATTATTGTACTGGTCTTTGTTGATGCAAGTTTATCAGCCGGTGCCTCCTATCGTGCCGAGTTTTTACCCTATGCGCAATGGCAGGGATGAATGGTTCGCTGAGCCAGAGGGATACGTCACCAGGTTGGTCGTCGTGGTCATCTGTGCTATGCCATTCACTGCTTCCTGCTTCCCCTAGACGAGGTTGTTGGTCGAGTGATGCTGATCCTTTATTGCCGGAGTCTTTGCCGGTTACTGCTGCGCATCCTCGGTGCGCTCACTCCATTCACCGTTGTCATCCTAAGATCTGCAAACTTCTAAGTGATACACATATGCTGAAGAAGCCTTGTAGTGAATTTGTTAACTGCCCCTCCAACGTCGCAACACTCCGATACCAAGTACTACTCCATGCGGAACATGAGTGGTTCACAGGGATGAGGTGTGGAGAGGAAGACAAATGAAGGAATTTGAACAAATGCAAAACGTTCATTTAGAAGTAGGTGTACTTCAATTACAGTTCTCAAACAAATTAAGTGCATACATAAAACTACAAGAATGACAATGAGGCAAATGTTGGGTTTATGGCGCTGGAGTGCAGTGGCACTTGTGACTTTTGCATCGTGATTGGTCGTTTCAAGAATCTCATTTGCGAATTTTGGGACCTTTGAGAAAGTCGAGGTTTTCTAAAAGTCTAGTTCCATCAAGAAGTCGACCAAATAGTATAAAAAAATTGATACAATTTGTGATACTTGTGTTGACAACTATAGAAAGTGGCCGAAGATGTCTGAATCTTCAGAACTGGAATAACGAAGACTGGGGTAAGTGGCCGAAATTCTCACGGCCAAACGGCATAAATGTATTGAGGTCAGTACTTGGCAGACCATGAATGAAAGATCAACAATACCCACCCGTGGAGCTTAGGGAATTGTGTATGTCAGGTACATTACAATATGCCTCCTTGTGTTTCTTGTTGTTGTATACGTGTGCTCGACATGTCTGACACTTATCATGGAAGTATATTTTCTACTAAACAAACCCATCCAATTGTCCTATTTTCTTGAACTATCTCATGATCCGCACCTTATCCATGTGAACCATCCACGTTGCACTTGTTGTGACGATGATGGCCATAGTTAATCTGGGTTAAACAAAACTTCTCAGTTCTTGACCAGGGGCATTGATAAACAGAACTCCTGGTTTTTGGGATCATGATGTTGTTTTTTTCAAACGGGTTTAAGCTGAAAAGACATGGAATTTCTTTTTATGTGTTGCAAACTGATGGCATTTAACTAGTCCGACAAAAAATCAATGACAGAGTGAGCATACATCCACAAAATTCTCTACAAAGATGAGACATCCATGTTTCACACGGCAAACACGCCATATGCAAACTTCGGAAATTTAGCAATGGCATCTCCACTAGTGCGGACATCAAACACGTTACGCACATGTTGTTTTAGTTCATAACGTCATTTCCACTCAAGTCTGACTTAATAGTGTCATACAAATGTTCGGAGCATTGGCAAGTTATCTGCTGGTGAATTGTCCCCACACGCATGAATGGTCACTGTGCCCAACGACTGGTCAGCAGCGACCAGGCAAGAAACCCTGGTTCTTTGTCCGTATCCAACCAACCAAGAACTGTATCTGAACTCAACACCGATTGGACGTCATCGTCGTTGCAATGTACTTGCGGCTCAAGCAATGTGCAATCTATGTGCTGAGCATTGTGGCTTATTGTTGGATGGACGTGTGAATACAATGTTTGTAATTTTTTGTAGACAGAGCTGATCGTGTGCCATTTCTTCAGGTATTGAAGTCCTCAAGAACGTGTACCATCATGAAAAACAAAATATAGGGAGGGTACTGGCCCCAAGCACTGTTGTTACAGGTTCTTAGATATAGTTGACACTCAGTGCCGACCCAACATAAATGGAGTTCATAATCAACATGTAGGGAAAATCCTACGTCCATCTAAACTCAACTTAAAGCACTAATTTTGTATGCGTCAAACATTGACAAGTTGTGTAATCCAACAGAAGTCATAAATGGGTGAAATCATGAAAGAAGATGTATTGCATAGATCTCATCATTGACGTCTACTGAAAATCTACTCTCCAACCGGATGAGGAAGGGAATGAAGCCAACTAACTATGTCACATGCAGGACACAACTGCCCCGGCTGGCAGCATTCTAGATCAAATGCATTGTTGACATCTTCAACGTAGAATTTGTAGTCCATGTTGGTGTCGACATTGTAGAAGACGTCCCCATTTTTGTCCTACGTCTTCCCCTTTGACAATTGAGCTGTCAGAAAAGTCCTCTTACACCAAACATGTGTTGAACATTCCTGACATATCACATAAAAGAAAAGGCCATAACTTGAAAATAACATATGTCGTACACACTCCAGCCAAGAGTGACAAGTCACTTGGCTCTCCTACCGAGCACTCTGACCCATGGAGGCATTGGTTGTCATTGGACAAAGTGTTAGCGGTAGTGCAAACATACAAAGTTGAAAGAGATCTTACAATGAGTGATTGCACTGCCCTTTATGTGTTGTCAAACTGTTCCATGGATGTAGCTTTCATTGCTATCAAAGAAAAATCCATTTATTCAGTTGAATTCATTTCACATGTGAAGAAGAATTGTGCATATATCTGCTTTTCAACAAGGCAAGATACATTTCCACAAATCATCTACTGTGCTCCTCACATCCTTGGGGATTCTCAATGTTCTGGGCCACGTTGTGTCTGACCCATCAGTAACTTGTGCTCTGTAGCTTTGAGATCTTTGTGTAGTTGGCCATGTGTACTCAGACCTGGGAGTTTCCCGAGCGTAAACTTTTCCTCCTGCACAGACCAGAAAACATTGCGAATAAAAAGGGTAGTTAGAACATGCACATGCATCAGACATGAAACTAACAAACGAAGATGTACATGTATGAATCAATTGCAGCTCACATATTTGTGTCCAATCACCCCAAATCCATACACTTGCTAATTTGTGTACAAGACAGAAGCATATGCTGAGTATCCTTCCAAGAAAACAACCTGGAAAGCTGACATTATTTCTTGGAATTTACTTGTTACACTCATGTACATATAAAATCATGTGAACATGACCATTGCAATTTCCCTGAAGTTTATTAACAGCTGGAGTCACTAAAAGGGTTGGAATACTCACAACAGTAAAAACTGAATCAAATCTTTCTTTTATACTTATATGTTCAACATGCTACACACTTTTTACTATCGGAAATTCACTTTTAAGTTTGTAGTAGTGAAACATGTGCTACATAGTATGCAGTTTAAGGAGGAAAAACATGGTATTCTTTGGAACATGTGCGATATCCCGTCAATCTAGCTGCAGGTCGTTACAGCTACACCTTGACTTTCACAATCGTCAAAGGTGTGATACCACCAAGTCAGAGTAAGATAGCATTAATTTTAAGTCGGTTTATTAGTTCGCGTTAGGTTAACTCACCCTCGTTCTAACTTGCGGTAGTCATTACTTCATTTACAGTAACATATGATTCATTTTATTTTCTAATACGCAAATACTTCAGGCATACCCTCTCCGCAGGTTGTCGATGCATAGATCGATGGATGTAAAGAATAAACTTGTGTATCTAAAGGGTTTAACGACTAGATACCGTCGTCAATACACTCACCAGATGCACTTTTCCATTTTGGAAGGGGGGGGGGGTGTCCTTCTCCACCCCCTCCCCCTTGATGTCAAAATTGTATTGTGAGAGCATACTGCGTAGTGTGTCTCGAAGGTGGCCAGTTAGATACATGTATCAATACACTTGCGTATCTCGTGATCCCTATCCCCGATACACTCTTTGATTCGCTCTCCCAACACACTCGCAAGGGGGAGGGCAGGAGGGGACCACCATCAAATTCGAGCGAACCAAGTGCATGTCCCTTCTATGCCATGTAAAACACAAGATGTCCTCTTGCGTTTTTTGCTCTTCTAAGTTGTCAAAGACGACACTACCTCTGACAAACATATCCACATCAACCTAACAAATGACAAAATGGGTAAGCTAAGCCATGTAGCACACATTTTGAAATCCAATTCATTTTTTTATTCAACGTTGTATTGAAAACGCGACTCTTGAAAATGTCTTCTACTCACAAAGGAATTGATGATATAACAAGTGCATTAACACAAACAAGCTTCTAGGATGTTAAGATATTGCAAGCGTACTATTCTTTGATTACACAGGGTAATAAATAGGCATGATTAACCATACCTCCATTGACATGGACGTGTCATCATCCACCTCACCAGGCTCGTCGCCCCATGTTGCTTCAATGTCAACTACTTACTGGACCGCGGCAGCCTGTTGGTAAATTTCCTCACACCATTCCCAATCATGATGCTGCCTCACGGCGTCATACCTTTCCTCATCCTCTTCATCTTCATCTGAATATGGCAAGATGTACCTCTCAGGATTGTAGACTTCCTCTTCTCCTAAGTCATAAGTTGTATCACCCCCTAGATTGTATATGGGGCCTGCACCTATACCAACACCATCCGCAACAGAAGCAGAACCAGAATTTGCAACACCAACTATAGGCACTGCAAAACCTGTTACAACACCAGTAGCTGCAGCACTTGCTGCACAAAACGACCGGGCTGCTTGTGTTGATTTCCCTACCCAGCCCCGGTTGAAACCTGGAAGTATTGTTCCCGCAACTGCATGTGCACCTGCAGAAGACCTTCTTGCTTCTCTTCTTGCTGCTCCCTACCTGGTTCCAACTGAGCCTTCCCCTGCGTTTGCTACTGTCCAGCTTGCTCCAGTTGCTGCAACCCCCTATGGTTGTTAACCACTTCCGCCAGCACATGCTCTAGTGCCTCGTGGAGAGGCACTACTTATCCCGGCATCCAGTGCTTACGCACCGTTCACCGTAGACACACCAGGAAAGCATCTAGTTGTGGTCTCTATGCATATGGCCACATTCGTGCCCTCTAACCGATGCAGCAACACGTCCGCTGCATCAGCAATGGCTACATTCATCGTGGGTGGGTTTGGAAACTTTGAATTTGTATGACCACACACTCAGCACTGTGGGCAAATACACCTCTTCTTCCTATGGTCTCCACACACCCATCTTGAACCCTTGGGTTGGCCAGGGCCACGCTTGCATCCAGGTTGCTTCCATACCTTGCCCTCCGGGTGTTTCAGATGGATGGAGTTGACGACGGGAATGGGATTGTTGTACGTAGGTTGGTAAGACATGCGAGTGTGACCAACGTCCACCAAGGGCTCCAGATTATTCCCCTGCCAATTATGAAAGTACACACATGCACGCAGGGCTACCCCCACTCTTTTCACGCACCGCAAGTACATTCCCTGTCTTGCACGTTCACTCGGCGTAGGCAGTTGCTCGTGCTTGTCACTGTGGTGGAGTATGGGGCCTCCTCTTCAACGTCGTAGTCTCCACAGTTCACTTATGCGTTGAGCATCCTCTTCTCTAACATTGGGTAAAAATGCCCATTGGCCTGCTTGCTCTGCTTGTGGTGGTGTACAAGCAAACGCTGGACCCAGGTGTAATGTGCCACAAAGCTGTAAAAGGGGAGCATCTCCCAAACCTCTAAGATTCGAGGATTCAATAACTCTGTAGCATTTAAAATCATGTGAGTGCCACGTCAAAGAGGGTAATACAACCTGCTCCATTGCTCCTTTGGTATCACGCTCTCCACGTTAGCACCCAGAAGAATGACAATAGCACACGGGCTCACGCGGCGCAATTGTTCCTCGGACTGCTGCCACTCTGCCTCGGTCAGTGTGTGTGTCAGGCGCTAGTACCAAATGCTTGCCTATTTGTCGTGTTTCAGCCAACCGCTCTCTTAGAGATGAAAAGCATAGTAGCTGTGAAGGGCTCTTGGAATATTTTTGGCCACAACGTTTAGGAATCCCTTGTCTAAGTCACTGATGACGACGGTACCACTATGTCCAACTGTTGGATATGCCAAAGATAGGTGGAAACATAACCATTTCTAGCTGTTTTTTTTTTTTTCCACTCACCATGGCTGGAGCAATAGGCATCGCGTTGTCACTGGTGTAAAATAATTGGCAAATGAGCAGAACCTACTTATGCCCAGTCTTCAGGTGGGTGCCGTCCATGGTGAAGATTCAACGAGTGTGTTGGGAAGCCAAGGATGGTGGTACCAGTCATGACAAAGGCACAGAAAAAAAAAAAAGAAAGAAAAAAATACCCATTTTCAATGGCCTCGGCAACAGCATGGGTGTTGTGATCCACACGCATGACCTGCGAAGGAAAGGAAACAAATGTCTTGACCAAGGAAGCCAGAAGGAAAAGCAAAGACTACCAAGCAATAAAATAATCAAAACATACCTCCTTGTAGTACACTGGAAACAGACGCAATGC
>SZWC01030324.1:0-21732 GCA_023375785.1 Penium margaritaceum | reverse complement strand
CTCTCTCTCTCTCTCTCTCTCTCTTCTCCCTTAAAATCTCTCACACAAGATAATGTATACTATGTAACCCGTTATAAACGTAGTGTGCAACTTTGCACTTGTTTTTTTTTTTTGGGCTTCCCCACGGCGGAAATAAACCCCAACTGCACCTTGCACACGCTATCCCAAAGCGTGTTTTGGCAACGACTTAGGCAAGAGCCCGTTGTACTCTTTAGAGAGCCCGTGTAGGCATCATTTCAGGTATTTTGAGACTCCAACCCACTAACAAAACCTTTGCCTTAACCTCGCAAGTTTGGCGAGCTGCCGCAGGCATGGGCCCCTAAGTGCATTAGTGGGCAAGGTACCACGCTCAAAGGCGACAGCGTACCCTGCGAGAGAGAGAAGAAGGAGGTGGTGGTGAGGAGAGAGGAAAAAGGGGAGTCCACCCCTCCTTCAACACAATGGGCCCCTTATGAGCAAGGAGGGGGCTTTCGGGGGAACAGAGGAGGCAACTATACACTTGAGGGAGGACGGAAGGGAAGACAATGTGGCATTATATGGGCGTAAGGTTGCCCGAGGGGGGTGGGATGTTGAGAGTGGTGAGAGTGGAAGTGTAAGAGGTCTACGAGAAGAAGGTGTGGGTGAGTCAAGTGAAGGAGGGGTTCGCGTTGTAAGAGGCACGAAATAGTCGAGTTCCTTCACGAGACAAGGAAGGGAGAGAGTTGAGTAGGAGATAGGGCTAGGTTGCTTGTGAAGATTAAGGAGGATGGTGGGCGAAGAGGAGCGGTGGTAGGGTGTGGATGAAACTGGGTGGTTGTGGGTGTGCAAGAGGGTGGCAGATGAAGGAAGAGGGAGGTTAAAGGGGGAGGGTGAGGTTTGGCACTGGCGAGGCTTGGAGATGGGCAGCGGTGCAATGCGCTCAAACCGCGTAGTAGCAGGGCGATTGCTGTCCATGGTTTGCCGGCTAGCTTTCCGGCTGCTATCCCAGAGGCCATCGGCAATAAGAATGGATTTTTTGGGCTACATAGTAACCCTCTTTTTTCTTACTTTTGTGTGTTTGTGCCACAAGAAGTCGTGATTGGTGGATCGGTCATTTTTCTGACGTATCCAGCAATCAAGGTGCTAGAATTTGTAGTAATGTATGCCCCCCCACATCCGCGGACGCCTTGCGTAGGTTGACCCAGTACAAAACAATCACGAAAATCCACCTAGATGTTCGGACAGACCCCGGATAGTAAGGAATCACCAGTCCGATGACAGAGCAACAGGGTAAGGACTGTACGTTGGGTCCAACCTTGGCCTCGTCCTTAACTGTTTCACGGAGCTGGTCGTCATGACAAACTCTTGTGACTCATAAACCCGGATTCAAACAGGGTCAAAATGCAATTGAAAGAAAAGCAATTCAACCACCGTCATAGAAGAAGGTAAACAGATTACATTCTACCTATAATTATGTCATTTTAGTTTTCACAACATAATGAAACATTCAAAGCTCATCCAAATTTATCAAAGGTTTTCTTTGTGAAGTTCATCATAAACATGTGAAACTAGAATGTTCACGATAGAAGAAAGAGATAATCTCATTGAAATGAATTCATCATGAGATGAAACAAAACTCATGCGAAAAAAAAACGAGAAGAAATGTCTTTTGAGGTTCTTCTTCAATATGTTGGTGAGGTTTTATGCATAAAGTTGTATCGTCAAGCACATTTGTTCCATTTTTGGTTTTTTTAATAGCTTTTACATCCACACAAGCTGGAATGAATCCAGCATAGCTTGAGGTAACTTAGGAAACTTTTTCCCAAACCATATACATGTTTAAGAGCATGCATGGAGAAACAAGAAAAAGATTTTTAATGAATGCGAGTGACATTTTGGTAATCCATTTACAACCATATTTGGATTCCACGGACGAGGTAAAGTCTCATGGAAAACCTTCCATTATGTGGTCCAGATTGCGGGTAACGTTTTAGCCTCTTAAGAGATGCTAATGTGAATACTTCTGCTCGATTGCTATGTAACCCTATGCACGCGTTGCGTGCAACTCCTGCCTTTTTTTTTTTTTTTTGGGCCTTCCCCACTGAGGAAAGAAACCCAACCGCACCTTGAGCACACCACCTCAAACGCGCTTTGGCGATGACTTAGACTAGAGCTTGTCATACTGCTTAGGAGGAACCGGTGTAGGCACCATTTCAGGTAGTGTGGGATTTGAACCCACTAACCAACCTCCGTAGCCAACCTCACAAGGATGGAAAAATACCGGTAGACTGGGTCCCGACTATCGACAGTGGGTGTGATAGCGCGCTTGGAGGTCTCTGTCTATCTCGCAAGAAGGGAGAGGTAGGAAAGGAGATGGAAGGGGTAATGAAAGGGGCCCATCTCCCCGACCACATAGTGGACCCTTATGAGACGGGGAGGGAGGGAGTGTAGCCGTGTAGAGGTAACAAACACCCGGTGACTGGGGGGAAGGAATGAGGCAGAAAGGCGGAGGGAGAGTGGTGGGCGTTGGTGTGCCCACGGCAGAGACGAGGCATGGTGTTGGGGCATCCAAAAGTCTTAAGGGAAGATGGATTATGGGAGAGTGAGGGAGGAGCTCGAGTGTTGAAAGGTATATGCATGATAGTGATTAGGAGGTTGAGTTAATGGAGAGGAGGACAGAAAACTTGGTATGTAATGCACCCACCCTCCCCCCCAGCCCTATACCCTTTTTTTTTGGCTTGGGGGGGGGTGTTACTTTGGATGGTTGAGACGTCTCCTCAGTTCACAGATGGGGACATCCAATGAGGCAAACCTTGTCTCCCCGGCAAGGAGGGAGACAATGTGGTTCTCCTCGTGAACATGGAGGAAGCATGAGAGGATATAGTAGCCATGGGAATTGCAGTGAGGGAGAGCACAAGTGCACTCATAAGGGAATTGGCCGTTGCTAAGGAATGCAACTCCCAGGTCACTAAAGACCCTTTGGATTGTGGGAGTTGGGGGAATCTTGCTGTAGAGTTTGGCTTCGGAGATAGCACACGGGACATCAAGGCGAGCAGTGTCTCTACGGCCTCTCTGCACAAAAGCGTCGTGTGCGTCTGAGAGGTGTCTCTTATGGTAATGCGTGCAGCGCTGCGTAGAGAGGGAGACCTTGGTGATGATGGAGATTTTGGGATTCAGGTGGTGGAGGGGGGGGATATGGAGAAGGTCTGGGTCGTGGGGTGGGGTGACCACGAATTCTATGAAAAGGTCAAGAGCCCTTTGGCCACATCTATCTGTCTCTTGTTTGAAATCGGTGATGTCCAAGAAGTATGCAAGGGCAGGCGGTGAGCCCAAAGTGGATGAGGAGGATGGTTGGGTGAAGTATGCCTTCATCTCTTCCGCGCGGAATGATGGAGGGATGTCCTTGATGAAGACCTTCACTTTTCGTTCTCTGGTTGAGGTTGTGGACCGAGGGGAGAGAGAATGGGACGGTCCTGGACAGGGAGGCGCTGAAGAGGATGTGATGCGACGCTGCTGTTGAGGTGTGGGTCCTTGCCTCGTCCGGCGGGTTTGATGCGCGAGACCCAAGGATAGAGCTTGAAGGTGATGCAACCTCGATGTCCTTCAAATCGAGGAAGGCTTTACATGCCTCCTTAGTGTGGAAAGTAAGGGGGATGAAGGCGTTCCCGAGGTTGGGTGGCGTGGGGAAGCTACGTATAGTGGAAATGAGGTGGGGTCCTGGCTTCCTGGATGCTGAGGTGCCGGGAGGCATGGGAAAGAGGTCTAGGTGGAGATCAATGCACTCGTCTATTCATCGGCACAAGTCTAGTAGCATGGACAGGTGTTGAAGAGGGAATGATGCAAAGAGGACGAATTGCAAATTGGTAGGGACGGTGAAGCGTCCTATTTTTGACATGGAAAAGATAGAGATATCTAGCCGGTTGTTAGTGGAGATGAGGGCAAGGTTCAAGGCGGGGAGCCTACCGTTGGGGTGGGAGAAGGGGGTGGTGGCGGAGGTGGTGGTGGGGGAGGTGTCTGTGGGGGTGTCGAATGGGGGCTGGCCGCTGTAGGTCATCGAGATGATGATAGGTCAGCTGATAGTGACATGCGTTTGCGTTTGAGCTCACCACTTTCATTGCTCCCGTTAGATCCATTGCCTTGTTTGTTTGCCATCACCTAACCAAAGGAACGTGGTGTGTAGGTGTGTGGGGAGCATAGGGTGGTTACTAGGACAGTAGATGGGAAATCTATGAGATTCACCCTAGGAGCGACGATAAATTCTATCGTTTTTAAAGGCCATAAATGCAGAGCAAACCGCTGTCTTTGCATGAAAGCGGAGTGCGTTTGAAATTTTTACAAGTGGCCAAACTTGACAGCCAAAACTTTGCATTGCAGCACCTTTGCCAGACAAGATAGGTGAAGACTGAGTGAAATATGGACCAAAGCTGGGGGTCATTCGAGGGTGGGGAGGGTGCCAAAGAGGAGCACAAACCATGGTGGGATAGTAATTCCAAAGATAAAACAGAGAATGTGCTCGATATAGGACGTGAGGTCACATTGATGTGGACAGTGTAGGAATATGTGGAGTGTGTCTTCTAGTTCACCACATCACGGACAATTTTGATCATCTTCCTCAAGGATGGGTGACATGCGTGTTCTGATTTGAAGGGCATGACACGCAATTCTGATTTTTACATCTCTTACCTCTGGTGGAATCCACGGGTCGTGGACGTTCACAAGGATCTCTGTCCAAGGGGGTACTAAGAATGGTATCTTAGTACATTGTAGCGCATTGGAGCCCACTTTCAATGTGGAATCCATGACGGAGCCCTACACGATGACTTACCAACTGCTCTGCCTTTCCATAGGCATTTTAACTCAACATGAAATGAAAGGGTTACTATGTACACGTCCTTGTCTTTTCCAGATGTGCACCTTCACATGTATCCTTATCTTTTTTTTGCGCAAACGTATGCAAACTCCTCGATTTGTGACTCATGTTGACACGAGGTGACGAGTTCAGATCAACAAGAATTCAGATGTCTGCTTTGATTGCGAGTACATTTAAAATGTCCACTCATGTTTACGTCTAGTTTATGCCTGTTTTACTGACGTAGATACATCAGTCTCGCATGTACTCTTCTAGCACCTGAGTAGAAAGCGATGCTAGTCGATGACGACCTTTGATGTTTTCTTAGGTTCTACAAAAGTTCTGATATAAACCCTCTCATATCATATTTAGACCAAAAAAAACCCATGAATTCAAGTGGAGAAAGCCGGTCACACTAGAACTCGCCAATCTCACTCACTTCTTGCTTCTGATTTGCCTGTCAGCTGTGTGGTGGGTGTGTGGTTCATTGACTCACATTCTAGGCATCGATTAGTTTGACACCAAACGAATCGCTGGCACCATCCGTTGGCTTTCATGCACGTTCCATGATGTTTCATTTTTATGGAAAACATCATGAATGTTCACCCCCCATCACATGGACATTTAATAGTAGCCTGCCTCTAGAATAGTCCTCTCCGATCAACCAAGTGGATGTGCGGCAGTCTCCAAGTAAGAATCCCAATGGGAATGAGCCCGCGCAAAGTGGGGGATCAAAATCGGCACCTGATTAAAATTCATCCCTTTTTTTAGCTCAGTTGAATTTTTGGGGCTTACTCCTTGTATTTTACTAGATCAAAGCCAGAATCTCGCTCCTCTAGTCAAAACATCTCTATGGAACTGAGGACTAACCTTTTCTTGTTCTGCCGAACCTATTAAAAAAAACAAAACATCAGTCAAATTGCAAATGCAAAGAAGTACATTAATTTTCACTCAATCTCGTGTAAGTTTAGCACAAAAGAGTATGTATGTAACTCAAAGATGTTACTATGTATTCTAACTTGTTAAAATTCACAAAAAACGCATGCATTTTGTAGCTAAAAGAACTATGGAAAACAATCAAGGAAATTCAAGGGGTAGGAAGATTAAAATCTTTAAAGTAATCCATAGAAAACATATAATTTTATTCATGTGGGTATACTTCTTCTCTATCCCACGAATTGTTTTTCTTCTGTTTTCATATTCACTTCTACTAGAGCCGGGTACATACATCTAATTTGTACTTCATAAAGACGACTTGCATGAACTTGGACATTGCGCACAAGATGATGAATCCAATAGAGGAGGATCAGACGGACAATTTTACTACCATGAAAAGTTACCTTGATTGGAATCTACCAATCAGAACGGTTTCTTGTAACCACAACTTTTCCCCCATTCAAATGCAAAAGGGCTACTATGCAGCCCAAAAAGTAGCGGGCAATGCATTCCAGCCCTGACCACTACTTAAAGCAATTCTAGGTGGACAGATTGAGAGGAGCCAAAAGAAAAAAAGTACCACAACACATCATATGAATGTTCTTCCTCCTTCCAAAGGCATAAATTTAAAGTAAACAAATGCATTTCCCATACTCAATAGACACTTTGAAATTCCTTACATTTCCCATCATTTTAAAAAGTATATTACACTGAAATTCATTACGTCCCTAGCCATTTATAGCTTCATTCATTCCTTCACATTGCTAGCCTGCTTCTTTACGTGGTTAAGAAATGTGTTTCAACCAATCTCAACTGTCCATGTTTTTTTATGTTTTGACAAGCATAGCTTTGTTTAGATTCTACCATCAAATATGATGAATTCTTCCATGTGATAATTACAAAATTGATTTTTTTACATTCACAACCGTGTATGTAAAACAATTGATTCCTACCTCCACCAAAAGTTTTCTATATTTTGTAATACCTATGAAACATTATTTCACATATCCATCATACCACAAAGGTTAAGAAAACTAGCAAAACAAAACTAACGTGTCAATGAAAAAAATGAAAGGAAACGGTTAATGTATGTGTAAAACTTGGTGGTAAGCTCAAGCCAGAGAATGTTTGATAGGGCACAACAGGGGCTAAAAGAGACATGTTTCAACAATAAAGGTAATTCTTGATGTTACAACAGAAATATTGCACTTCATGTATACAGGTGCACATATTCAATAAACTCATTCACATGAAAGTAGAATGTTCCTATGCATCACATGACCATGCCAAAAATCTCAAGTAATGCTTATATCCGTATTACATTTTGTTTTTGTAAATCATAATCTCTTTTTAATGTTCTTTCAGCATCCACATTTTACTACATGTTGTGATTTTATGCTTGAAAACAGTACAAGACCACTCTATTTGACAAGTTGTATGCAACACCCTCATGAAGTTCAGTGGACAAGCACACATCACGAAAACATACCTTGACATGGAATGAATTTATTCTCCTGGAGGATGGGAAAATATGGCCTGTAAAAGGAACTTAAGCTGCAATATTCTCATAGCATCTAAGAGCCTCACATCAACAAGGAGAAAATGTCAACATGTTGGTTCCTCCTACATTCACCTTCATGTGTGTTGAGGAAGACTGGTTATTAGAGTAAGCTCAATTTTGGATTATTCTTGCACGGAAGGAACTAAACTAAAGAAAATCGTAGTGAGGTAAAGTTGAAATGTTTGAAAACTTGCCGTTGCAAATAAAATCATGTGTGCTTATGTTTTCTTCACTTCATTTTGCAAACGTTTGTGTTCGAATCCATTGAGCACTAGTGCAAAAGAGTCTATTCATACGCAACATAAAGGTTAACACCATAAACGTACTTTATTTTAAAACACGATTATCTTAAAGAAAACAATGAAGAATCTTGCTTTTATGATTAAAAGAAATTTGGCAGAGACAGCCCAATTTCATTTGAGATGGTGCACCAATGAAAAACTCTAAAACCAATTTTGACCAATACACGTTTCTGATTTCCTCATCTCAATGATATGTATAAGTATTTCTATGTTCTTTTAAACAACATAACTCCTATCTTTATCATGGTACGTGACTCATTGGCATAGGTGAACAATCTCCAGTCTTACATCAACCATTATGATCATTACAGAGGTGTCCCTGACTAAAAGTAGGTTTCAACAGAATAACTTTAAAATTCCTAAGCACGTCATATGAAATGCTATACTGATAAGAAAGGTAGCCAAGACGTTGAATAGAGTTTCTATTGAGAATGCGATTTTGCTTATCTTTGAAACAATCAAGTGTGACAATACGGAATTGGAAATGCATGGAAATGTGTAGAAAAATAGCTCTTGTTTTTTCTTGTGGACATAACTAGAACGGATAACTACAATGAAATGCATAAACATAATACAATAGAAATCAAATCCTTTTGTAGAAGAAATAATTGAACCTAAAAAGTGGTTAAGGATTAAACTTAAATTGATATGCTTTGGGTATGCAAATATGAAATGATACTAAGGTTGAACTTTTTACTAAGAAAAATGTTTTTTTGGTCAAAGAATAATACTTACAAAAGACGTGATAATGGATGGTGTGTATTGTTCTGTACCACGAGGTTTGAATTCACACAATATAATCAATGAAGTTATGTTTACTACCATATTCATTTCCATATTCTCTTGGATCATTTTCATCTTCAATGATGCTTCTTGGTCACCCATGAATTCCTTACGTGCAGCCTTCCACCCATGTTGAATTTGTTTTTTCTTTCAAAAACAGCATTCATTAAAAATGCCTAATGCACATCAAGAATTCAATTATTTATCATTTGGTGTAAAATGGTTAATACAGATACTATAAACCAACATATTTGTTGATGTATGATGCATTTATAGACATTATTTCCTTCTTAAACTACTTAATGTAATGAAATTACGTAAATTCCGGAGGAAATTGTTTGTTAAACTTATAAAACACTATGACGCTCATACATTTCATGCCTTCCCACACCAAATTTATTGTATCCTGATTCAATTGAAGCATATCTATCAGATATATATTTACTCTAAGAGTTTGGGAAAAATGAAAGAGGAAATGACATCTCAATTATTACAGATGAAAGATGAATCACAATTGATTTGTTTTTTCTGTTACATTTCGAGCTCAAGTATTTAGTTTGGAAAACATGTCTTCCATTTTTTAAGAAAACAAATTATATCCAAAATTTTAACTTCTATCTCATCACCTTACATTGTTTCATTCCCTCATTATACTCATGCATTTAGTTACATTAATCGATCATTTGATAGATACCTTGATATCCTTGTTCTACATGTAGAAAATCTTAAATGATTTAAAATTTATCAGATTCTCCAAATGTAGTGATAGATACGTTTAAAACTGAAACAGTCTTAAAAAGTTTTATTCCACATCAAATAAATGGTTTTTTAAAATCTTTGTTGGTAATAGTACAATCATTACTTACACCAAAGGATGTCAAAGCGACCTTTTTCTTATGTGCGTGTGAAGATGTACGAGTTAATCTTAATACATTCCTTTTATCTATACCTCTTCTTTCACTCACTCATCGCAAAAACTATTCATGGTATAGTATGATGCATCCTCTTTTAAAAGAGGGAAACTTGTGCATAGGGAGAATCATAAGCCACATAAAAAAGCCAAAAGCTCCTTAGTTTTGAGACTTAACTTACCAATGGTGAAAATGATTTCCTTGTGTTAGTACATGCCTCAAGACTTTCCCATTACTTCCTTCACAAAAAAGAGGTGGATCCATTATGATTATGGAATTCAACCCCTTCGAGAAATGTAGACCTAGTAACAATGTTTCGTTGCAAAATGCATAATGGCATGATTACTTGGGTATGTTAAGATGAAATTCTCTGGATATGGAAAACACGTTGGATTTTACTCCATTTGATGCAAATTTCAACATAACTCAACCAAAATCTTTTAGAATGAAGAGGTATGAGAGCCTGACATGCCCATGCTTAAAAGTCACAAATTCCAACGACCAAAGTTAACTGCGCATTTCATGAACAAGTTGAAACAAATGTGCATGGGATGCTTTGATGACCCATGGTCTCACCTGAAGATCATGAACATTTATGGCATGATGGAAGCCTCAAATCTTTATAAAAAGAAAACTAAATGGTTTAACTCAGCTTTTGGAAGGTGAATAATCATATTCATTTGAAATTCTAGAAATCAAGAACCGCTTATCAAATTTTCCTTACATGATCTTTGTACATGATCACAATACTGGCTTAATTAAAATAATTTGTGGCCATGATGCTAGCCATGTGATGGTAAGGTTTACAAAGATGGTGTATTTCATTCCCATAACATCTCATGCCATTGGCAAACAAATGACACGCCTCTCCAAGGGCAGCCTTGTTTTTACAAGATGTATTGTTGTTACGCATAACATTATGTTATTAAGTGTAAAATCAGAGTAGATTATGAAAAGATACTTGCTATAAACTTGGCACTTGCCAATAACATTCCACCTCTGTACACAAAATCAGGAAAAATACATCAAGACGAAGAAAAAAACTTTTGAGCATATGCTTAGAATTAAAGTTTAATCCTCTTATGTAAGAGATGGATGATTCAATTAGTTAAGTAGAGTTTCCCTGCATCTTCATTTACAAGTTAATCAGTTTTGTTCCATCAAACATCAAACATAGACAAACTTCAATTGAAACATAGCTACAGCGTGAGGTAGGAAAATGGTGGGGATTATAAAAAATCCACTCAAACCTTTGCGAATCACATGGACACTTTTCTCTGAGACGCACGTACAACGTTTTGGAAGTAAGCTACGGTAAGGGGTGAAATCTGCATTATATTTAGGACAAGCAATTAGTTTCTTGTTCAATAGATTCATGAGATAGGCGGAAAATCTTCCAACACCTTGTATGTCCACAATCGTAGCGGAACACAAGGTTGGACTTGTGTAATCAGTTTGATGTTTTGTGCAAAAGATCACTTAACAGGTGTTACACACTCAATGATGGACAGTGAGTGAAACAACTTCACTTGATGGCACTCATTACCAAATTTTACACTTCTCCATATGATAAGCTCAGGCCTTACCTCGGTCTTTCCATCTTTGGCTTTTCTTTGCTGGTGTAGAAAGGCCCTCTTTACATGAAGTGGCAAGCTACACAAGGTGAATCTTAAGAAAGAAGGTAAACTTGAATGCGGGAAAACTCCAATATTGAAACCCGGCCAGGTGTAGATCAAGTAGTTGTCAATGAACTATTGGAACTGAAAGCCTTACCGAATGATTAGATTTGTTTGCCTTGGGTCTATTGCTGATTAAAACGGGGAATGTGCCCATTTGGTGATGTAAGGAAGTCCCTCTTGTGTAAGAGGTACATGTGAAGGTAGCCTTCCATTGAAGCTCTCTGTTGATGTGACAAAACAATGGCCTTCATTGTAAAAGTTACCCCTTCACAGTGGGTCAGAGCTTGGGTGCTACAGGCCACTCCAAGTTAAATCTTGTATCGGAAGCTTGAACACACATCTTGAGGATGGGGAATGGTGCTGAAATTGCCAGTCGGTACTTTGCCAGATTTCCATAGAAAATTTGACTAGCAAAGCGTACATTCATTGAAAAGCATTCAACAATACAAGTATGAATTTCTTTATCATTTTCAAATCCCATTTTCTAATGATAACAAAATGCTTTGAAAGAAAACTCATTTTTTGTCGAGGCACCCCAACTAAGAATGATCCATCATAAGTGGTTAGGACCATTCAAGGGAACCCACAAGATTTGTGAGGAAAAAATTTTCATTCCTCCTCCAAAGGTAAGAAGATGAAATTGAATTTCATTATGGGCTCCTCTAAAACCAAAAACATTTGTAGAAAAACGTACATGTGAATGAATACGTAGTCAGCTTAATGTTTTGTCGACCAAAATAGAATGATTGAGTATGGATCAAGTTCCAGCTGAAACAATCTGGTGTTTTTGATAAGTCTAGGCTACACATGTTTGAAAATGTATTTTTTGTTTTTAAGTTTAATGCAATTCAAATCACCCATAAAACAAAAGCAACACAAAGCTATCCATTAATGTTATAATCACGAAACAGTTTTGAACTTATTGATGAATTCCTCTGGAAACTTCTAAATTGTATACGGCTAGAATGTTTCAAAAGGCACGAATATTGTATGTTACATATAAACCAAGTGCTTCATATTAAAAATTTCTATTAGGAATACCCAAAGCAACGTTATGTGTCATAGCTTAGATTTTGATGTTTAAAAACCAGTAGTGGTTTTTGTACAACATCATGTACATTCCCAGTGATCGATTTCTGTCATAAGTAGCCTGTTTTACGTATAACAAAACTAAAGCATTTATTGTAAAACAACTTTGGTTGACTGTTTTCGAATTATTAGCCATTTGAATCAAGTTTACCTTTTTTGGTGCAAGTGCATGTAAATGGTTTATTATCCTTACATTAAAGGCTCTTAAGAGGTTAGGAGAAGCTTTCTTTCCAAATTTAAATCCTCCAAATCAAATACATAGAGAATTTTAATATAGTAGTGTTCATAAAATACTTGATTTTGTTACCTTTTATGTAATTCAAAAGTGTATTTTCAATACGTTAGGAAGTGAAGATGTTGTCATCAAACTTTTAGGCGGTACACTAACGTTTTCCATTCATTCTGCACCTTTACCTACTTACATTTAAAGTTATTTGCACCAAAGAAAAACATGTAATTTTAACTTGAGATTTTAAGAAAATGAATTTGCACATTTACCGCAAGTCTAGGTCTTTCATCACAATTTCCATGAATATACTAGCATTTGTTTTTAGGGGCTCAGAATTTTCATGGAATATTGACCATGTTTGCTTTTGATGATATGCACACGCTGATTCTTTTTTTAATCCAAATCACGTTTTTGTCAATGAATGAGTACGTGTGCTTAGATACACCAAAGTTTCATGTTTGAGTGGCCAAAAAAATCAAAGCTGAAAACTTCTTACCTGCAATCAAATACTGTGGATGTTAATGATTCGTTTCAATGAAAATGAGCAAAGCAAGACTTTGGCCAACCTCTAGCTAGGAGCCACATCTTTAGTACTCATGTTTCATTTCCATTATCAATGACCCTTCAATGTTTGAGTCATCCTTGAGATCCTCAGAGGTTCTTGAGCAGAATTGTGACCCTTTAGATTATATGGATGATTATGTAAAAACTAGTTTTTACCTTGATGCAAATAACACTTGCGGTGGCAATTAGGAATATGTAAGTGTTCCTAATCAACTAATTCCAACATGTTGAATTTTACAAGGAAAATTTTACTACCAAAAAACACCTTAAACTATAATCAGGGTTTTAGTGTTTTTGTACTTTGCGAGCTCTTGCTGAGCCCACTGCTAGAGGGGTCCAGCAGGTACCCTTTCAATGCATATAGGTTCTCATACTCACCTTAAATTCTAAAAAAAACCTCTCACTAGAATCACAAACATTTCAACAAAGGATTTTCTTTAGAAGCAGGGGGCGTCGCATGCCATGTGTTTTCAATGCATGGAATGCGGCCTCCCATTGCATTTTTGCATGTTTCCCTCGTTATTGGCGTTGCCGTAGCAACGACTAATGGGTAGTTAGTCCTTTTCTCTATAGGACTGGTGAATAAGTGATATGTTTCTAGTATTCTGCTACATGTGGATTGGAACCTTTTTGAGACCACAAAAATCAGTGAAACATTGCAAGAATACAAAAATGAAGTTCACTATGTCTACATTCACAGGTTTTCAGGCATTTAACGCGTCACCAAGAATGTGAAGCACATTTTTTTTTTAGATTAAGACTCATCTACTTAATGAAAAATTTATCTACAACGATATCTACAAGATGAAAGACAAAAGAACAATATGGATAAAATGAACAAAATGGACGAAGCACGTAATAATCTTGCTCACCATAACTCCAAAACATCCTCTAAAGTGAGAAAACATTCATACTCTACCTCTGTCTTATGTTAAATGATCAAGCTAGGCTAGAATATCATATTGAACAATGTGGCAAGTGTCAAACAACACATGATTTTATCTCAGCTCACAAGAACTCTGGATTTCTCCTAAACTCTTATGTACATTTAAGAAGATAAAGGGGGAACAGAGACGTTTTTCATGTCATAGTGACATCAGGATTAATGAGATGTAATCAAAACTTCAAGAGCATTTCAAGAAGAAATGGGAGGTCTTGTTTGAGAAACAAGCCCTGCAAGTGTCAAGAAAGGTAAAAGAAATGTTATTGGTAAAAAAAGCAAAGAAATCTGTCAAAAAAAACTGTATCCATGTGTTTTTATTTCTCTTATTCCAACCTCTTGATCATAAAAAAAAATAGCTTTTACATAACCTATTCATCTTCTTTTATGATAATAGAAGCAAAAAACACATCATATTTATTTTCATCACTTTGTACAACATTTTTAAAAACATCAATCAATTTATGTGATAACATATAGATGATATAAATGTTTTGAAAAGCTTATTCCCAGAAAATCATTTTTCTCAATTGTGGAAACACTCTTTGTACCTGCCATCTCTTTTAACCTCATCTCCATTACAGTTTTGATCACGAAAAAGTTGTAACTCACAACATGATAAGTGTAAATCTATGTCACTAGGACCATATGCATCTTCATTATGAGGAAAGAGCTTTCAAAAACATCAAATGATTCAATTTAAGCTGGATCCTCTTTGTGTACATCAAGCACATGGAGTGGTTTTTAGTCATTTTGTAAATCATGACACACCTCAATGTTGGAATGTCCACATTGGTCATGTAAACAGCCTAGAAATTCTATCAAAAGCAATCTCATAACCTTTTTCATGGTCATAAAATCACGAAAGATGATCAAGGTTATGCAACGTTTATGAAACACACGTTGGCACATGAAAAACATCCATTCCATGGGATAAAATGAGACAGGTGTTTTCATACTAATAGAGTTTTCAGAGGAGATCTTTAGATTTTTTGGCTCATCACCAAAACCCCTACATCTGCTTTAGCTTTCAAGTAATCATTCGAATTTTGACTTCCAAACACTGGCTTACAACCACATACATGCTTAGTGTAGAAGGTTTAGGGTTCGAATTGTGACTTTCAAACTATTTGAATTCTTCAAGGAGGTTGCACCATACAATAAAAAACCATTATGAATGTATCATTTTAGCACTCCCACTTCATTGGAGAAATGAAGCAACTTCTTTCTCATTGTCAAAAAAGGATGAAATGCATCTGCCACTTGAAAACTAATTGATTTTTTCTGAAAACGATTTCTCACAGCACTCCATGAGTGGGCAAAGCATTTTTTATAGTTGTGGTGTCAAGAATGCCTCAAACTTCAAAGGTATAAGTAAACGTAACTCAGTTGATAAAGATTGGGCCATCATTTCAGAAACAGAAATGTAGACTGGTGTTGTTTTGAAAACATGCTTGGTTGTAACCTTGTACATCCTCTTAGTAAACCAAGTCACAAACTTTGGACAAGATGCAATGTCACCACAACTTGTCAAAGGTGACAGACGTACGGTGCATTACTAAACATCTTGTTTGATTCTAGCTGCAAGGACAAGACAAAGAGTGTTTCGTAAACTGGTATTCCCATAATGAATTACAGAATAGCTTTGATTCAATCTCCATAATCCATGATGTAAGAAGGTGCGCATCTATCTGGTGCATGTTTGGGGCCTTGCCCAAGTTTTAGGGGAATCTGGGCCCAAATTTCAATAGGTGTCGCAACTGATTATGTATGCGTCTTGCAAGCTGCGAGGTGTAGAGCCAAACTATGCACTCTACAAGAAAGAAGTAATGTTTGTGATCCATTTGTTCAAGCAGTAGATGTGTTGCCTCAACTTACAGCGTAGCTTGGTCTTCATACATCATTACACCCTCTAAAACGTGAATGCAACCAAATCTTAGTAGCCGACAGAATCACTTGAAGGAATTCTTTGAAGGAATTTTTGACTATGAGATCTCGTCTAAACTTGTGAAATTGAAACTCGTAAGTCCTATGAGAAGGAGGCCAGACTTATGCTTCAACGTGATCTTAGTGCAAATGGGATCTATAGCCATATATTGCATCTTCAAGCATGACTATGGTGTGGACGGTGAGTTCACAAGTTGTGTGCTGAAAGACTTCATGTGGGATGGAGAGTAATGGTGAAGTAGGCAAAAGCAGAGGATTGTTGTGCCAGACTATGTTCCATTTAAGTAATTGGTGCTATTGGAGCCCTAATGCACCCACAAATAGGGTTGCTTTGGCTTTGACAATATGGTCAAAACTTTGGCACGCAAATGCTAATAGCCATTGATGGTAACTGATTGCAAGAGGTTTGCAAGCAGTTTTGATAGGTGCCTACTCATCAAGGCATGGATGACCAAGCTACCTGGGAAGCTATAACCATTGCCGATACCTAAGAGGCAATGAAAAGACCTCTTCCTTTACTTCATCGGTGGTTTGCTTGTGATGCTGCAAGGTAACAACACAATGTTGGTGATTGGTTTTCCAAGATGGCACATTTCATCGCTTGCTTTAAGAATCACAAGTCTGAGGGAGCTCAAGTCCTCCTTATTCATGTCATCAACCTACATGGAGTGCTGCAAAGCGTGGTCTCACATAGCGACCCATGCTTATCTTTGCGATTTTGGAGATAGCTTGTGGAGAAGTTGGGCATGTGGGTGTAGGAGACTGACTCATACCACCCATAAAGTGATGGAAAATGGAAGAAAACAAACCAGACATTGGAGCAGCTACTACGGTGCATGATCCTGTCGGATGGGGAGGGATGGGAGGAGAAGCGCAGAGTGGTAGAGTTTGCTCACAACTCAAATTTGTCAGCATCAGCTAGGAAGCCATCGTTTGAGGTGGTCTATGGCCATCAGCCAGTATGCATAGCCGCCATTGCTATGGCAACATCTCTTCATGTTGTGGAACGAGTTGCTGATGGGTTTGCCACCACTCGGGACTTGGTGTAGTAACAGATGTTGGGGGCACCAAAGAAGGAGAAGCAGTACGATGACAAGAATCTCTCGGTTGAAGAGTACAAAGTTTGCTATGAGGTGATGCTCAGTTGTGCTAACTTGTAGTAAATGGGAGAAAGGAGCCTGAAGTTTAAGCTGCAATGGGTGGGTCCGTTCTACATTGTGAAAAAGAAATCAGTTTTAGAACTACCAACTCGCATCATCATCCATCCAGTGCCTATCGCGACCCTAAAACCTTCTTCTAGGGTTGCAAGAGAGCTCCACCTCCTACCCTCCAGGTTGAAAGAAGTGAGGAGTTTGAGGTGGAGATGATTATAGAAAACCTCCATTGTGGATTTCAGCATCAGTAGTTGGTGATGATGCAGGGCCAGCAGGTGGAGCACAATTCATGGAAGCTTGATGCCAATTTCCATGTTGGGGGTACCAAAAGTGTTCTCCAAGAGCATCTCAGGCACATTGGAACCTTGCTCCTCCGACGGGAAGGTGAATGTTACAAGGTGCCCATCTTTTGTAGCATCCTCGGGGCCTTGACAGAGGTTTATGAGCATATGGCACATTTTCTATTTTTTTGGAAGTTAAGCTCACGGTAAAGCTTGCCTCTACTTAAACGCAACTCAATAGAGCAAGGATGAGGAGGAGGAAGCGAGCAATAGAGCACAGCATGCTCCACATGTGAGAGGCGTGTTTCACTTGTTACTTTGCAACATTGTTCCAAGTATGCAACCAGAGTGTGATGCTTGAGCGCTCGGCGAGTGGGCGTAACAAATACACGAACCGTCTAGAGGGGTTGCTTGGATAAATCTACAAATAAAGAACATAGTAAGCTGGAAGAGAAACACTTTTTGTGGCATGTGAAAGAATCCAATTGCACGCACTGTGGGGATTCATACGCCACCAGCGCAGCGGCTTGCTCCAAGCCAAGACAAAATGTCGATCTAGCTCGTCAATGGTCAACCAGTTTGCGCACTAGACATTTGGTGCATTTAGGGTACATGCTTTGGGTGCAAGTAGTTTGTTGGATAAAGATGGGAAAGTAGTTGGCCAGGGGCAAGACAGGCCGGAAAAATGTATGAATAACTTGTACTTTGTTCATTGTGATTAACCTACATTTTTCAATTCTGGTTTCCACACTTTCACCAAGTGTATCGTTTTGCTGCAATCTTACTCTTTACATATCAAGGCTTTATCTCCATAGAGCACACACTCTCAAGTTTAGTATCAGAGCCTAAGCCACACGTTTGGTGGGAGCGCTGTCGGAGTAGAGGGCATAGAGTATGCCAAACAACATTGAGGCTAAACAAGAGGCATATTACTGCATAAGATATCAAAGCCAATGCACTAGCCAATCTTTGGGATTCTTTTCTATATTTGCAAAGTGTCCACACAGCCTAATGTGGGCACGCGAGAGGCAATGAGTGAATCCTACACACTTTCAGGTTGTCATATCATCATCCTCGTTTACCAAATTGATGTCAGATTTTGTTTTTTCTACTGAATTGCTGCCAAATGTTTCTTAAGTATCCAAACGGTTAAAATTCATGAATAGCCATTGAGGAGCTGTAGTGGATTTGAGAGTAGATGGGAGCCTAGAAGGTGGAGAATGAGCGGCGTAATCAACACTTAGCTGACTTGCGGGATGGAACTTACGCTGGATAGGTACAGGCCACCCGGTCGAAGGGTCTGTCAAGACAAAAGCCAACGGCTCTGGAATCATTCAGTCCCTCAGTTAAGGCTACAAGCGTACAAAACTGATTGTTTGCGATGTGACGATGTTGTGCATGTGTGATTTGCGATGACACTATTCCATAGAATTAGAGCAGCATTGGATTGGTGGAGGTACCTGAATATGTTGGCCACTCAAGGTGGGAACATCACCATATTACATGCCGTTTTGTGGCAACAAAGCACCAGAAAAGTTGAAACGTGTGTGCTGAGGACATGGGAGTAGTTTGAGCAAGCCATTACAGACAAGTTCACATCGTGAACTCCTCCATGGTTGCATGCAACAAGTTGAAGCATCTAAAGCATATAGCCTCAGTGCAAGAGTACAAAAGCCGTTTCTTGGTGTTGAGCTCGGGTGACATGAGTGAGGAGGAGATTCCGGCATCACAATTATTTGGAAACAAAGATTCAGCACACGCTGTCACTAAGTGGAATGAGAAATTTCGTGGCAATGGTGACCACTGCATAGCACATTCACGCTCTACGCTACCATCAAGGGGGTTTTTATGAGAAGTAAGAGAATATTTAGAATCGAGTACTATGCGAACAGGCCAACCGGATAAGGATCAACGCAATGCAAGGAGGCCAACAGCAGGGTAATTTGCGTGGTAGATATTGTTGGATGTTAGGAGAGCCTGGGTAGAAAAAGAGAGACTATAGAAAGAAGCAGCAGGGAAACGACAAGGAGTAATGAGTGGTAGAAAGAAAATTCCTGAGAAGGCTTCATGTATAGTAGAGAACACCAGAATTGAAAGTCCTTTGACAACTATGGTGCTGTCGAGTACATTATTGCGGATCAAAGGGAGCGAGAGCATTCTAGAACTATTTCTGAAAGATAAAATCTCATCGGTCGGTTCTTCAGATTGCAAGGGGCACCAGACTAGCTAGCAAATTAAAGCGTTGCTACATTGCAGCACAACACACTCATTCAGCGATGAGCTTGCAAAAAGGATGGTGCTTGTAGGAACTTCCTAGGAAGCCTAAGAAGGTCTAGTGGGTTCAAGAGGATTGGGAGTTCAGAATGCCTCTAAAGCCTTTGAAGTTCCATCTAGACAAGCAGTCGTGTAAGGTAAACTTTTACACATGTTTGACGGATACCTATGAGACCATTTTGAAGCATGAAAGGTAGCCATGATGGAATCCTGAGGTGGATTAAGTACACAACTATGTGAAAATGAAGAAATGTGGAGATTAGATAATCTTGGCATTATGGGTTGAGGAGAAGGACTCCCAGGTAGAAAAGGTGCCATAATTGTGTTACGTGAAGGTGAAGCGCTACTAGGACAAGGGGGACCGAGTGTACCTTGTGTGGGTGTGGCAGAAGGAAGCTGCTTAAAAGGTGCAAGTATTGGTAGTTGATGCAAAACAACAAGAGTGAAGGCTACTAAAATCTGCGAAAGAAGAGTTGTCAAAAGGCCTGAAGGGAGTGTTGGATAAGAATGCTCACGTGTTTCCAACTAAGCTACAAAAGGGTTTATCACCAAAGTTGAACAATGACCACAACATTGAGTAGGTTCTTTGAGCAACTCCAACAATACGGGTTATTTATTGCATGAGTGATAATTGTCTAGGTGAGCTGAAGGAGTTGGAGGAGTTGACAGAGAAGGGGTTCATTCGGCCGTCGGTGTCACCCAACGCTGCAGCTGTCTTCTTTGTGAAAAAGAAAGAGGAGCTCCTTATGTGTGTGGCTTATCACGCACTGAAGAACTCAACGACCAAGAATCAGATGCCGCTCCTAAGGGTCGAGGAGCTGTTTGACCAAATCAGGGGAGTGTGTTACTCAAGAAAGAATGACTCGCTTGGGATACCATCAGATTCGGATTGCGGAGCAGGATGTGGAGAAGACGGGGTTTCTAACTTTGTACGTTCATTTTGAGTACCTCGTGCTGCCTTTTGGGTTAACCAATGCTCTTGCAACGTTAATGATACTCATGAATAGGATATTCCATCCATTCTTGGACCATTTTGTGGTGGTGCTTCTTGATGACATTCTCATATACTCTCAAACTCTGGAAGAGCATCAACGTCTTCAACATGTGTTGGAAATTCTTCAGAGAGAGAAGTTTTTTGCAAAGCTCTCCAAGTGCAGAATTGGGAAGAGGGAGGTGGAATTCCTTGGGCACATCGTGAGTGCCAAAGGTCTCGGCATGGACCCAAAGAAGCTAGAAGCGATGAAGTAGTGGCTACAACCAAAAAAGTGTGTGTCCTTGTCTTCCCTGGGATTATCAACTTCTACAGAGAATTCATCGTGGGGTATGCAGAGAAGGGTGCGCCACTGATCCAATTGTTACAGAAGGATGAGTAGTGGAAATGGGGCAATAAGGCGCAGTAGAGCTTTGACGAGCTCAAGGTTCAATGTGTGATGCTCGAGTTTTGGTGCATTCTCATTCATCCAATGATTGCGTCATGGCAAAAGTTGCAAGCAACTATGGCAGTTGGGTAATGTTGATGTAGGATCATAGAAAGGGGTGGGAACTGATTGGGTATGTGTCTCGCAAGCTGCAAGGTGTGGCGCTGAACTATGTACTCAATGAGAAAGAAATATTCGTTATGATCCATGTGTTCAAGCACCTCAATTTGCGGAGTTGGGTGGTCTTCATGGATAATTACAGTCTAAAGTACTTGAATGCAGTTGAATCTCTGTCGTGCGCAGACTCATTGGATGAGATTCTTGGAAGGATGTTTTGACTATGAGATATAGTACAAGCCAGGGAAGGTGAATTTGGCAGATCCAAATACCCTTTGTAGGCATTTTATGTTAAATGTGTATTAGGATGGTTTTTCTTAGAACGCAAGAAAATCTATTGGGAATCTTCAACATTTCTTATTGATGTTTTAAGATCTTTAGCAATTTTTCAATAATATGCAACCAAACTATTCACTCTGATAGATATAGATATAGATATAGATATAGATATAGATATAGATATAGATATAGATATAGATATAGATATAGATATAGATATAGATATAGATATAGATATAGATATAGATATAGATATAGATATAGATATAGATATAGATATAGATCTAGATATAGATCTAGATATAGATCTAGATATAGATATAGATATAGAGAAAGATATAGATATAGATATAGATATAGATATTGATATAGATATATACATATAGATATAGATATAGATATAGATATAGATATAGATATAGATATAGATATAGATATAGATATAGATATAGATATAGATA
>SZWC01030321.1:13525-24577 GCA_023375785.1 Penium margaritaceum | reverse complement strand
TTGACCACACACAGCGGATTTCTTTGGTCAAAGGCAGTACATGTGCCTACTTTGGTTGGTCATTGTGCATGGTAGCCACACCGTGCTACTACTGACTGAGGGTATTTGTACTTGGTAGTTGAGACCCGATATTCCATAGCATTGCTGCGTGTCCTGACCGTTTGTGACTCGTGTTATGGTTGGTCAACGTTGACCACCCATATTGAACTTCTCTTGTCATGATCAGTGACATATGCCTAGTTTGGTTGTTTGGTGTGCATATTAGCCACACTGTGCCACTATGTATTGGCGTTATTTTTCCTTTCTAGTCAATACATAGGCTTCCCAAACCATTTTCTCTCCCTCTGACCATTTGTGACTCGTGTTATGAGTTGTCAATGTTGACCACACATAGTGGACTTGTTCGGTCATAGTCAGTGACGTATGCATCATTTGGGTGGTCGCTGTGCAAGCTAGCCATACCGTGCCACTGCTTGTTGAAGGTCTTTGTACTTCCTAGTTGATAACTAGTGTTCCCAACCCATTGTTTTCCCCTCTGACCATTTGTGACTCGTGTTATGCGTTTTCAACGTTGACCACATGAAGTGAAATTCTTTCGTCATGGTCAGTGACATGTGCATACTTTGGTTGGTCACTGTGCATTGAAGCCACATTGTGCCACTACAGATTGAATGTATTTGTACTTGCTAGCAGATAACTAGTATTCACAAACCATTATCTTCCACCCTGACCATTTGTGACTCGTGTTGTGGGTTGTCAACGTTTACCACACTTAGTGACATTATTTGGTCATGGTCAGTGACATATGCCTACTTTGGTTGGTCATCGTGCATGGTCTCCACCCCGTGCCACGACGTATTGAAGCCCCTTGTGCTTGCTATGTGATACTTGGTGTTCCCAAACAATTGTTTCCCACTCTGACCATTTGTGACTCGTATTATGAGTTGCCTACGTTGACCACACACAGCGGATTTATTTGGTCAACGGCAGTACATATGCCTACTTTGGTCGGTCATTGTGCATGGTAGCCACACCGTGCTACTACTGACTGAAGGTCGTTGTACTTGGTAGTTGAGAACCGATATTCCCATAGCATTGTTTCCTGTCCTGACCGTTTGTGACTCGTGTCATGGTTGGTCAACGTTGACCACCCATATTGAAATTCCCTGGTCATGATCAGTGACATATGCCTAGTTGGGTTGTTTGGTGTGCATGTTAGCCACACCGTGCCACTACGTATTGAAGTTATTTGTCCTTTCTAGTAAATACATAGGCTTCCCAAACCATTTTCTCTCCCTCTTACCATTTGTGACTCGTGTTATGTGTTGTCAATGTTGACCACACATAGTGGAATTATTCGGTCATAGTCAGTGACGTATGCATCATTTGGTTGGTCACTGTGCACTCTAGCCATACCGTGCCACTGCTTGTTGAAGGTCTTTGTACTTCCTAGTTGATAACTAGTGTTCCCAACCCATTTTTTTCCCCTCTGACCATTTGTGACTCGTGTTATGTGTTGTCAATGTTGACCACACATAGTGGAATTATTCGGTCATAGTCAGTGACGTATGCATCCTTTGGTTGGTCACTGTGCACTCTAGCCATACCGTGCCACTGCTTGTTGAAGGTCTTTGTACTTCCTAGTTGATAACTAGTGTTCCCAACCCATTTTTTTCCCCTCTGACCATTTGTGACTCGTGTTATGCGTTTTCAACGTTGACCACATGAAGTGAAATTCTTTCATCATGGTCAGTGACATATGCATACTTTGGTTGGTCACTGTGCATTGAAGCCACATTGTGCCACTACAGATTGAAGGTATTTTTACTTGCTAGTATATAACTAGTATTCACAAACAATTACCTTCAACCCTGACCATTTGTGACTCGTGTTGTGAGTTGTCAAAGTTTACCACACTTAGTGACATTATTTGGTCATGGTCAGTGATATATGCCTACTTTGGTTGGTCATCGTGCATGGTCTCCACACTGTGCCACAACGTATTGAAGCCCCTTGTGCTTGCTATGTGATATTTGGTGTTCCCAAACCATTGTTTCCCCCTCTGACCATTTGTGACTCGTATGATGAGTTGTCAACATGGACCACACACAGCGGATTTCTTTGGTCAAAGGCAGTACATATGCCTACTTTGGTCGGTCATTGTGCATGGTAGTCACACCGTGCTACTACTGACTGAAGGTCGTTGTACTTGGTAGTTGAGAATTGATATTCTCATAGCATTGTTTCCTCTCCTGACTGTTAGTGACTCGTGTTATGGTTGGTCAACGCTGACCACCCATATTGAAATTCTCTGGTCATGATCAGTGACATATGCCTAGTTTGGTTGTTTGGTGTGCATATTAGCCACACCGTGCCACTATGTTATATGTCCTTTCTAGTCACTACATTGGCTTCCCAAACCATTGTCTCTCCCTCTGACCATTTGTGACTCGTGTTATGAGTTNTGGTCACTGTGCACGCTAGCCATACCGTGCCACTGCTTGTTGAAGGTCTTTGTACGTGCTAGTTGATAACTAGTGTTCCCAATCCATTGTTTTCCCCTCCGACCATTTGTGACTGGTGTTGTGCGTTTTCAACGTTGACCACATGAAGTGAAATTCTTTCGTCATGGTCAGTGACATGTGCATACTTTGGTTGGTCACTGTGCATTGAAGCCACATGGTGCCACTACAGACTGAAGGTATTTGGACTTGCTAGTAGATAACTAGTATTCACAAACCATTACCTTCCACCCTGACCATTTGTGACTCGTATTATGAGTTGTCAACGTTGACCACACACAGCGGATTTCTCTGGTCAAATGTAGTACATATGCCTACTTTGGTTGGTCATCGCGCATGGTCTCCACACTGTGCCACGACGCATTGAAGCCCCTTGTGCTTGCTATGTGATACTTGGTGTTCCCAAACCATTGTTTCCCCCTCTGACCATTTGTGACTCGTATTATGAGTTGTCAACGTTGACCACACACAGCGGATTTCTCTGGTCAAATGTAGTACATATGCCTACTTTGGTCGGTCATTGTGCATGGTAGCCACACCGTGCTACTATAGACTGAAGGCCGTTGTACTTGGTAGTTAAGAACCGATATTCCCATAGCATTGTTTCCTATCCTGACTGTTTGTGACTCGTGTTATGGTTGGTCAACGTTGACCACCCATATTGAAATTCTCTGGTCATGATCAGTGAAATATGCCTAGTTTGGATGTTTGGTGTGCATATTAGCCACACCGTGCCACTACGTATTGAAGTTATTTGTCCTTTCTAGTCGATACATAGGCTTCCCATACCATTTTCTATCCCTCTGACCATTTGTGACTCGTGTTATGAGTTTTCAATGTTGACCACACATAGTGGACTTATTCGGTCGTAGTCAGTGACGTATGCATCCTTTGGTCGGTCACTGTGCACACTAGCCATACCGTGCCACTGCTTGTTCAAGGTCTTTGTACTTCCTAGTTGATAACTAGTGTTCCCAACCCATCTTTTTCCCCTCTCACCATTTGTGACTCGTGTTATGCGTTTTCAACGTTGACCACATGAAGTGAAATTCTTTCGTCATGGGCAGTGACATATGCATACTTTGGTTGGTCACTGTGCATTGAAGCCACATTGTGCCACTACAGCTTGAAGTTATTTGTACTTGCTAGTAGATAACTAGTATTCAAAAACTATTACCTTCCACCCTGACCATTTGTGACTCGTGTTGTGGGTTGTCAATGTTTACCACACTTAGTGACATTATTTGGTCATGGTCAGTGACATATGCCTACTTTGGTTGGTCATCGTGCATGGTCTCCACAGTGTGCCTGAACGTATTGAAGCCCCTTGTGCTTGCTATGTGATTCTTGGTGTTCCCAAACCATTGTTTCCCCCTCTGACAAATTGCGACTCGACTTATGAGTTGTCAACGTTGACCACACACAGCGGATTTCTTTGGTCAAAGGCAGTACATATGCCTACTTTGGTCGGTCATTGTGCATGGTAGCCAGACCGTGCTACTACTGACTGAAGGTCATTGTACTTGGTAGTTGAGAACCGATATTCCCATAGCATTGTTTCCTGTCCTGACTGTTTGTGACTCGTATCATGGTTGGTCAACGTTGACCACCCATATTGAAATTCTGTGGTCATGACCAGTGACATATGCCTAGTTTGGTTGTTTGGTGTGCATATCAGCCACACCGTGCCACTACGTATTGAAGTTATTTCTCCTTTCTAGTCAATACATTGGCTTCCCAAACCATTTTCTCTCCTTCTGACCATTTGTGACTCGTGTTATGGGTTGTCAATGTTGACCACACATAGTGGACTTATTCGGTCGTAGTCAGTGACGTAAGCATCCTTTGGTTGGTCACTGTGCACGCTAGCCATACCGTGCCACTGCTTGTTGAAGGTCTTTGTACTTCCTCGTTGATAACTAGTGTTCCCAACCCATTGTTTCCCCCTCTGTCCATTTGTGACTCGTGTTATGCGTTTTCAACGTTGACCACATGAAGTGAAATTCTTTCGTCATGGTTAGTGACATATGCATACTTTGGTTGGTCACTGTGCATCGAAGCCACATTGTGCCACTACAGATTAAAGGTATTTGTACTTGCTAGTAGATAACTAGTATTCACAAACCATTACCTTCCACCCTGACCATTTGTGACTCGTGTTGTGAGTTGTCACAGTTTACCACACTTAGTGACATTATTTGGTCATGATCAGTGACACATGCCTACTTTGGTTGGTCATCGTGCATGGTCTCCACACTGTGCCACAACGTATTGAAGCCCCTTGTGCTTGCTATGTGATACTTGGTGGTCCAACCCATTGTTTCCCCCTCTGACCATTTGTGACTCGTATTATGAGTTGTCAACGTTGACACCACACAGTGGATTTCTTTGGTCAAAGGCAGTACATATGCCTACTTTGGTCGGTCATTGTGCATGGTAGCCACACCGTGCTACTACTGACTGAAGGTCGTTGTACTTGGTAGTTGAAAACCGATATTCCCATAGAATTGTTTCCTCTCCTGACCGTTTGTGACTCGTGTTATGGTTGGTCAACGTTGACCACCCATATTGAAATTCTTTGGTCATGATCAGTGATATATTCCTAGTTTGATTGTTTGGTGTGCATATTGGCCACACCGTGCCACTACGTATTGAAGTTCTTTGTCCTTTCTAGCCAATACATAGGCTTCCCAATCCATTGTTTTCCCCTCTGACCATTTGTGACTCGTGTTATGCGTTTTCAACGTTGACCACATGAAGNGAAATTTTTTCGTCATGGTTAGTGACATATGCATACTTTGGTTGGTCACTGTGCATTGAAGCCACATTGTGCCACTACATATTGAAGGTATTTGTACTTGCTAGTAGATAACTAGTATTCACAAACCATTACCTTCCACCCTGACCATTTGTGACTCGTGTTGTGAGTTGTCAAAGTTTACCACACTTAGTGATATTAGTTGGTCATGGTCAGTGACATATGCCTAATGTGGTTGGTCATCGTGCATGGTCTCCACACCGTGCCACAACGTAATGTAGCCCCTTGTGCTTGCTATGTGATACCTGGTGTTCCCAACCCATTGTTTCCCCCTCGGACAATTTGTGATCCATAGTATGGGTTGTCAACGTTGACTACACATAGTAAAGTTATTTGGTCATGGTAAGTGGCACATGCCTAATCTGGTTGGTCATTATACATGGTAGCCACACCGTTCCACTACTTGTTGAAAGTATTTGCACTTGCTAGTCAATAAATAGCAAAAGGTTTCTCCCTTTGACACCATGTCGGTTTTTGTTTATTTGTTACGCGTAGGTGCCTCTACTGGAATACCCCCTCCCACCCCCCTAGAGGGATGTTCCGTGGACGACCTGGAGGACAGATTTGCGACCGCATTATGACACCCCCCCTACCCCCCCACGGCTTAGGCTCGAAGGTAGAGTTGAGGTATCACAACACGGCCGCCCCCCCCCCCAGGTCGCGAGCCTACTCTATATTGCGCGTACGAGGATTCAAACCCAGGACCTATCGCTCCAGAATCTAACTCTATAAGCACTAAGCCAACTCACATGGTGCTCATATGATGTCCAAACGACATTATAAGGGTTCCTATGGGGAAAGGGCATAAAATAAGGGGGTGTAATATTATAGGGTAGTTTTCAAAGGTATGAATGATAACAAATTCAGTTTATTCATAAACAATTGACGCAGACTAAGTTTTGAATTTTGCAACTTTGAGCTTGAATAACCTATCAACGATTGCTGCGATTGACCAGCCGTGAGAAGGAGAGTTGACAAGACACAGTGAAACTCTTTTTATGATATTCAATGACACAAGAATATTTTGGCTGGTCATTGTGCATGGTAGCCATACCGTGCCACCACTTATCAAAGGTCTTTGTACTTGTTAGTCGATCCCAAGTATTCCCAAACCATTGTTTCCCCCTCTGACAATCTGTGACTCGTATTATGAGTTGTCAACGTTGACCACACACAGTGGATTTCTCTGGTCAAAGGCAGTACATATGCCTACTTTGGTCGGTCATTGTGCATGGTAGGCACACCGTGCTACTACTGACTGAAGGTCATTGTACTTGGTAGTTGAGAACCGATATTCTCATAGCATTGTTTCCTCTCCTTACCATTTGTGACTCGTGTTATGGTTGGTCAACGTTGACCACCCATATTGAAATTTTGTGGTCATGATCAGTGACATATGCCTAGTTTTATTGTTTGGTGTGCATATTAGCCACACCGTGCCACTATGTATTGAAGTTCTTTGTCCTTCCTAGTCAATACATATGCTTCCCAAACCATTGTCTCTCCCTCTGACCATTTGGGACTGGCGTTATGAGTTGTCAATGTTGACCACACACAGTGGACTTATTCGGTTGTAGTCAGTGACGTATGCATCCTTTGGTTGGTCACTGTGCACGCTAGCCATACCGTGCCACTGCTTGTTGAAGGTCTTTGTACGTGCTAGTTGATAACTAGTGTTCCCAACCCATTTTTTTCCCCTCTGACCATTTGTGACTGGTGTTGTGCGTTTTCAACGTTGACCACGTGAAGTGAAATTCTTTCGCCATGGTCAGTGACATATGCATACTTTGGTTGGTCACTGTGCATTGAAGCCACATTGTGCCACTACAGACTGAAAGTATTTGTACTTGCTAGTAGATAACTAGTATTTACAAACCATTACCTTCCACCCTGACCATTTGTGACTCGTATTGTGAGTTGTCACAGTTTACCACACTTAGTGACGTTATTTGGTCATGGTCAGTGACATATGCCTACTTTGGTTGGTCATCGTGCATGGTCTCCACACTGTGCCACAACGTATTGAAGCCCCTTGTGCTTGCTATGTGATACTTGATGGTCCCAGACCATTGTTTCCCCCTCTGACCGTTTGTGACTCGTATTATGAGTTGTCAACGTTGACCACACACAGCGGATTTCTTTGGTCAAAGGCAGTACATGTGCCTACTTTGGTTGGTCATTGTGCATGGTAGCCACACCGTGCTACTTCTGACTGAGGGTATTTGTACTTGGTAGTTGAGAACCGATATTCCATAGCATTGCTTCCTGTCCTGACCGTTTGTGACTCGTGTTATGGTTGGTCAACGTTGACCACCCATATTGAAATTCTCTTGTCATGATCAGTGACATATGCCTAGTTTGGTTGTTTGGTGTGCATATTAGCCACACTGTGCCACTATGTATTGGCGTTATTTTTCCTTTCTAGTCAATACATAGGCTTCCCAAACCATTTTCTCTCCCTCTGACCATTTGTGACTCGTGTTATGAGTTGTCAATGTTGACNTAGTCAGTGACGTATGCATCCTTTGGTTGGTCGCTGTGCACGCTAGCCATACCGTGCCACTGCTTGTTGAAGGTCTTTGTACTTCCTAGTTGATAACTAGTGTTCCCAACCCATTGTTTTCCCCTCTGACCATTTGTGACTCGTGTTATGCGTTTTCAACGTTGACCACATGAAGTGAAGTTCTTTCGTCATGGTCAGTGACATGTGCATACTTTGGTTGGTCACTGTGCATTGAAGCCACATTGTGCCACTACAGATTGAATGTATTTTTACTTGCTAGCAGATAACTAGTATTCACAAACCATTATCTTCCACCCTGACCATTTGTGACTCGTGTTGTGGGTTGTCAACGTTTACCACACTTAGTGACATTATTTGGTCATGGTCAGTGACATATGCCTACTTTGGTTGGTCATCGTGCATGGTCTCCACACTGTGCCACAACGTATTGAAGCCCCTTCTGCTTGCTATGTGATACTTGGTGTTCCCAAACCATTGTTTCCCCCTCTGACCATTTGTGACTCGTATGATGAGTTGTCTACGTGGACCACACACAGCGGATTTCTTTGGTCAAAGGCCGTACATATGCCTACTTTGGTCGGTCATTGTGCATGGTAGTCACACCGTGCTACTACTGACTGAAGGTCGTTGTACTTGGTAGTTGAGAATTGATATTCTCATAGCATTGTTTCCTCTCCTGACTGTTTGTGACTCGTGTTATGGTTGGTCAACGTGGACCACCCATATTGAAATTCTCTGGTCATGATCAGTGACATATGCCTAGTTTGGATGTTTGGTGTGCATATTAGCCACACCGTGCCACTACGTATTGAAGTTCTTTGTCCTTTCTAGTCAATACATATGGTTCTTAAACCATTGTCTCTCCCTCTGACCATTTGTGACTGGTGTTGTGCGTTTTCAACGTTGACCACATGAAGTGAAATTCTTTCGTCATGGTCAGTGACATATGCCTACTTTGGTTGGTCATCGTGCATGGTCTCCACACTGTGCCACAACGTATTGAAGCCCCTTCTGCTTGCTATGTGATACTTGGTGGTCCCAAACCATTGTTTCCCCCTCCGACCATTTGTGACTCGTATGATGAGTTGTCTACGTGGACCACACACAGCGGATTTCTTTGGTCAAAGGCAGCACATATGCCTATTTTGGTCGGTCATTGTGCATGGTAGTCACACCGTGCTACTACTGACTGAAGGTCGTTGTACTTGGTAGTTGAGAACCGATATTCCCATAGCATTGTTTCCTATCCTGACTGCTTGTGACTCGTGTTATGGTTGGTCAACGTGGACCACCCATATTGAAATTCTCTGGTCATGATCAGTGACATATGCCTAGTTTGGATGTTTGGTGTGCATATTAGCCACACCGTGCCACTACGTATTGAAGTTCTTTGTCCTTTCTAGTCAATACATATGGTTCTTAAACCATTGTCTCTCCCTCTGACCATTTGTGACTGGTGTTGTGCGTTTTCAACGTTGACCACATGAAGTGAAATTCTTTCGTCATGGTCAGTGACATATGCCTACTTTGGTTGGTCATCGTGCATGGTCTCCACACTGTGCCACAACGTATTGAAGCCCCTTCTGCTTGCTATGTGATACTTGGTGGTCCCAAACCATTGTTTCCCCCTCCGACCATTTGTGACTCGTATGATGAGTTGTCTACGTGGACCACACACAGCGGATTTCTTTGGTCAAAGGCAGCACATATGCCTATTTTGGTCGGTCATTGTGCATGGTAGTCACACCGTGCTACTACTGACTGAAGGTCGTTGTACTTGGTAGTTGAGAACCGATATTCCCATAGCATTGTTTCCTATCCTGACTGCTTGTGACTCGTGTTATGGTTGGTCAACGTGGACCACCCATATTGAAATTCTCTGGTCATGATCAGTGACATATGCCTAGTTTGGATGTTTGGTGTGCATATTAGCCACACCGTGCCACTACGTATTGAAGTTATTTGTCCTTTCTAGTCAATACATAGGCTTCCCATACCATTTTCTATCCCTCTGACCATTTGTGACTCGTGTTATGAGTTTTCAATGTTGACCACACATAGTGGACTTATTCGGTCGTAGTCAGTGACGTATGCATCCTTTGGTTGGTCACTGTTCACGCTATCCATACCGTGCCACTGCTTGTTGAAGGTCTTTGTACTTCCTCGTTGATAACTAGTGTTCCCAACCCATTGATTCCCCCTCTGTCCATTTGTGACTCGTGTTATGCGTTTTCAACGTTGACCACATGAAGTGAAATTCTTTCGTCATGGTCAGTGACATATGCATACTTTGGTTGGTCATTGTGCATCGAAGCCACATTGTGCCACTACAGATTGAAGGTATTTGTACTTGATAGTATATAACTAGTATTCACAAACCATTACCTTCCACCCTGACCATTTGTGAGTCGTTTTGTGAGTTGTCAAAGTTTACCACACTTAGTGACATTATTTGGTCATGGTCAGTGACACATGCCTACTTTGGTTGGTCATCGTGCATGGTCTCCACACTGTGCCACAACGTATTGAAGCCCCTTGTGCTTGCTATGTGATACTTGGTGGTCCCAAACCATTGTTTCCCCCTCTGACCATNTCAACGTTGACACCACACAGCGGATTTCTTTGGTCAAAGGCAGTACATATGCCTACTTTGGTCGGTCATTGTGCATGGTAGCCACACCGTGCTACTACTGACTGAAGGTCGTTGTACTTGGTAGTTGAAAACCGATATTCCCATAGAATTGTTTCCTCTCCTGACCGTTTGTGACTCGTGTTATGGTTGGTCAACGTTGACCACCCATATTGAAATTCTCTGGTCATGATCAGTGACATATTCCTAGTTTTATTGTTTGGTGTGCATATTGGCCACACCGTGCCACTACGTATTGAAGTTCTTTGTCCTTTCTAGCCAATACATAGGCTTCCCAATCCATTGTTTTCCCCTCTGACCATTTGTGACTCGTGTTATGCGTTTTCAACGTTGACCACATGAAGTGAAATTCTTTCGTCATGGTCAGTGACATGTGCATACTTTGGTTGGTCACTGTGCATTGAAGCCACATTGTGCCACTACATATTGAAGGTATTTGTACTTGCTAGTAGATAACTAGTATTCACAAACCATTACCTTCCACCCTGACCATTTGTGACTCGTGTTGTGAGTTGTCAAAGTTTACCACACTTAGTGA
>SZWC01030320.1:0-24578 GCA_023375785.1 Penium margaritaceum | reverse complement strand
GACCAGTCCAGGAAGGGCGGGAAGAAGGACACCCAAGCCATGATGGCCAGGGAGTCTACCGACTTGACAGATCCGGAAGTCACTGTGATCGACTCCGGATCAGGCCGCCACACACAATGCAACCGTGTGGCATTTGTCACCTACGGCGCCACCGAGCGGCGCATGACAGTGGCCAACGGCAAAACAGAATTGGCCGCGGGCGAAGGCAATGTTCGCATCGATTCGGTGGTGAACGGGAAAGTCATTCCGTGTACCATCTACGACGTACTCCACATGCCCAACTTTGGGGCAAACCTGCTGTCAGTGAGCCGCCTTACCGACAAGGGGCTCGAGGTGCTCTTCAACAAGGAGGCCATCATCCGGAAGGAGGGGGACGATGAGGTAATTGCACGTGGCAAGAGGGAGGAGGACTTGTACCTTCTCCGTACCAAGGTTCTTGCCGATGCGGTGAGGACCGATGCTGCCAACCTTGCGACGAAGGATGAAGGGGATCTGGACCTGTGGCATCGCCGGTTGTGCCACATCGCTCCCTCAACGGTGAGGGACATGGCAAAGAAGGAAGTGGTGCGGGGTCTTGAGGTCAAGAGCCTCGACGCAGCCAAGAATTCCGTGTGTGAGCCGTGCGTGGTCGGCAAGGCAACACGGCAGCCGTTCAATGGCAAAGGGACGCGTGCATTGGCGAAGTTGGAGGTGGTCCACACTGACGTGTGTGGACCATTTGAGAGCTCCATTGGGGGCGCTCGCTACTTCGTGACCTTCATTGACGATCACAGCCACAAGAACTACCTCTACATCATCAAGAGGAAGAGCGATTTCCTATCGTGTATGCAGGAGTTCGTGGCGGCTGTGGAGCGCCAAACGGAGTTGAAGGTGAAGGCGTTCCGGAGCGAAAACGGCGGCGAGTACGAGGGCTGCTCGGCATGGATGAAGAGCAAGGGGATCGCGTGGCAGAAAACTACGCCACACTCTCCGCAACAGAATGGCGTCGCCAAGAGGGCAAACCGCACCATCCTCAACATGGTCCGGTCCATGTTGAGTGACGCCGGCCTCGTGCAGCGGTACTGGGGCGAGGCGGCACGGACTGTGGCGTACATCATGAACCTGACGCCGACGAAGCCGCTAAAAGACGCGGAGTCCAAGGTGTGGAAGACGCCACAAGAAGTGTGGAGCGGGAGGAAGCCAACTGTGGCACACCTCCGCACGTTTGGTTGTGTCGCACATGCTGTTGTGCAGGCACGGGAGGGGCGGGGCAAGCTGGACCCGCAGACTCAACGGTGCATCTTCGTCGGGTACGAGAGCGGGAGCAAGGCGTACCGGCTCTTCGACCCGCGGAGGTAGTAGATCGTGAAGAGTCACGACGTCACGTTCGACGAGGCCAGCCGTTGGACGGACAAGGACGCGGGTCTCTCCAAGCGTGGGGAGTGGCTGCCACTCCTTGAGGGAGAGACACAGGAGGACGCAAAAGAGGGTGACATCCCATCGGCTCCAGCCGGCAAGAACCATCCGGGCGATGTGGGAGAGGCTGATTTGCATTCAGCCGAGTCGGACAATGAGTCAGAAGCGCCGGCAGTAGTGGAGCTGAACGAAGATGTGGGGAGTGAGTCCGCATCTCCACGGTCCCCGAGAGAGGGGGAGCAGGCCAGCGGTGCGAGTGGCACCGCGAGGGGGCAGCAGCAGCAGTAACAATGGCAGCAGCAGCAGCAACCTCAACAACAACAGCCCCGGAGAAGCGGACGCGCAAGGAGGACGGCAAAGAGGTACGATGCCGCAGAGGGCATCTGGACTGGGCTTGCTCGAGCGTTTTTTGCACAAGAGGAGCCCGAGACCGTCAAGGAGGCGTTGCAGTGGAAGGATGGGGCTGAGTGGGAGGGAGCTATAAAATCTGAGCTCGTCTCCCATGAAGAGAATGGCACTTGGCAGCTGATTGACAGGCCGGAGGGCGCGAAAATCATCGGCTCCAAGTGGATCTTCAAGAAGAAGCTCACCAAGGAGGGAAAGGTGGAGCGGTACAAGACGCGGCTGGTTGCAAAGGGGAACGCCCAGAGAAAGGGTGAACATTACGATGAAACCTTCGTGCTGGTGGCGAAGTTTTCCTCCATTCGCTCCATCCTCTCGGTGGCGGCGGTGCGCGACTACGAAGTCTAGCAAATGGACGTAAAAACTGCGTTCCTCAACGGCGACCTGGACAAGGAGGTCTACATGGAGGTGCCGGAGGCGGTGGATGCACCGCCGGGGAAGGTGTGCCGGCTTCGCAAGGCGCTCTACGGGCTGAAGCAAGCGCCACTCATGTGGTACCTAAAAATGGATGGCTTCATGGCCGAGCTTGGCTTCAAGCGCTGTGAGGCGGATCACAGCGTGTACGTGCGGAAGCAGCCGGGGTTGCACCAGATCGTGGCACTCTACGTGGATGATCTCATCCTCGTGTCGTCGGACATGGAGGAGTTGGTGAACCTGAAGCGGCAGCTGGGTGGTTGGTTCAAAATGACCGACATGGGCGAGCTCGAGTACTACCTTGGCGTCGCCATCAAGAGGGACCACAAGGCACGCACGCTCGAGATGGGGCAGGCAAAGTACGTGCAAGAGGTGCTCCGCCGCTACAACATGGAGGAGTGCAACCCCATCGGTACACCCATGACCACCACGTGTGAGCTTAGCTCGAGCATGGGCCCGAGCACGGACGAGGAGAAGGAGGAGATGACGGGTGTGCCATACCAGTCCGCAGTGGGGAGCATCATGTACGCCATGGTGGCGACACGGCCCGACCTGGCCTTCGCGGAGGGCCAAGTGAGCCGCTACGTTGCTGATCCCGGGCCGTTGCATTGGCAAATGGTGAAGCGGATCCTCCGCTATCTCAAGGCGACAAAACACTCACGGCTCGTGTTTGGAGGGGGAGCGCGTGACGACTCCCTCAAGTTGGTCGGCTACTCGGATGCCGACTGGGCTGGTGATGTGGATGACAGAAAATCAACGTCCGGGTACGTGTTTGTGCTTGGTGGTGCAGCAGTTTCATGGGTAAGCAGGAAGCAGGACTGCGTGGCGTTGTCCAACACCGAAGCGGAGTACATCGCGCTCGCAGAAGCCGCAAAGGAGGCGGTGTGGCTGAGGCGGCTACTAAAGGAGATCGGCGTGCCGCAAAGGAAGCCAACGGTACTCAACGTTGACAACATGAGTGCCATCAGCCTCACCCAGAACCCAGTGTTGCACAAGAGGACCAAGCACATCGAGATCCGGCATCACTATGCGCGAGACTTGGTGGCGAAGGGAGATGCAGCTATCGTGCATTGTGGCACTAAGCGCATGCTCGCTGACGCCATGACCAAGGCACAGCCCAAGGAAAGGCACGACGCGAGCTGCATGGAGCTCGCTCTGCGCTGTGAAGTTTAAAATGCTACAGGTTCCAAGGATAGGGCATCAAGGCTGCGGTGCAAGGGGGAGATTGTTGATATGGTGTGCCCCTTTCCATGAGTGCTGTTGAGTGTAATTCCTGGTTTGAACACTGAGGAGTGGTCGAAAACCTGATCTGAATTTAGATTTGGATTCCTTGGATATTTCCATGCAGGATCGAGCTTTGAATCGCTCGATTTGAGTGAGTATTCAGAAAGGTAGCCAAGCCCGAAAATCGGGTGTTTGGGGGGTGGAATCTGGTACCCGCCATGGGTGGCGGGATAATCCACCGCCAGTGATCCGAGTTCGTCCCCAACGACCTCCAAATGCACCAGGGCCATAAAGGAAGCAACCAGAGAGTTTTCCTTGACCAGGGTGAACTTCTCCTTGACTTCTGGGCGAGGAACGGCGCTTCGACGGGTCATCATCGAAGCGCCTCCCGTTGCCTAGCGTGTAAGGCAAGGTGGGCGGCTCCACCAAGGGTTACTTCGACGGCCGTTGCAGGGCCTCTACTGCTCCGTTTTGGGCGTGCTTGGATGCGTTGGAAAGCTTAGATCACAGGCTATAAGGATCTGATGTAATCTCACTATGCTAACTAACAAAAACTTGCTTCGATTCAGATCTACTGAATGCGACGTGTTCTGCCCACTCACATCCGTGATCCTTGTGCTCCACACTCTTCACCATTGGTGTCCCTTGGCTGCCCCAAACATTGGTAGCGTGTATCAGCAAGAGCTAGGCATCCTTGAGGGTGCCTCCAAACCCACTAGAGCCAACAGATACATCACTCCTATAAGTCTGATTCTGTGCAGTAGCGACAACCGGATGATGCTGTGGACTTCCTAAGCCAGCACGGGCCCGTGCAGGAATGGGGTTGTGCGAAGAAGGAGCCGCCTGGCTATGCTGTGTAGAGGGATGCCGGGTGGGAGACCATGTTGGATTCTGATTGTGTGGACTGTGTTGAGCCGGTCTACCCTGGGCATGCGGTGTCTGGCAAGGCTGTGATGTGGCAGTGGCTGGATGAGCATGAGTGTGATTTCGCATACCAGTATGTGGCACTTTGGGTGGTGTAGCCGGCTATGCACCGAGTGGTGCAGCGGGTATTGCTGCGGGTGGTGCTACGGGTGGTCTAGCGGGTGGTACAGCGGGTGGTGCAGCAGGTTGTGCAGCTGGTGGTGCAACGGGAGGTGCAACGGGTGGTGTAGTGGGTGGTACAACAAGTGGTGTAGCGGGTGGTGTAGCCGGTGGTGCAGTAGGAGGTGTAGCTGGTGGTACAACGAGTAGTACAGTGAGTGGTGCAGTGGATGGTGCAGCCGGTGGTTTAGCGGGAGGTACAACAGATGGTGACTCGAGTGGTGCAGCGCATGGTGCAGTTGGTGGTGTAACGGGTGGTGCAGCGGGTGGTGCCACGAGCTCGACAGGGGGTCACCACCCAGCAGATATGGATCCTTCATGGCGACCAAGGTTTCACCGCCTTGGATCCGATGGTGCAAAAAGAGATGTTACAGCAGTGGCATACGTTGCCAATTGGCAACGTGGCAGTACTTGTGGTAGACAGTACTACGACAGTGCGGACAAACCTCCTTAACCGCCGGAGATAGCCTTACGTAGAGTACAAGGGAATGTGCGAGGTGAAAGCGTAGCTTTTCTTGGACGCAGTAGCGTGAAACACGAAACCGGTGGTCATCTGGGAGGCCATGACGACTGATTGGACACAGGTCGGACAGAGGTTGAAGCCTCCACCCTCCGGACACTCGCCCCTTTTTTGGGGAGCCATAACGCAAATGTGTACCTAGGTATTTTTGTGCATGCAATATGGCTTTCGTACTCTACATGTCGACTCACCTCATCTGATTATGAGTGTCAAGGTCATGTCCATGCTCCACCTCGTCGACTCGTTGCGGTATAGAGTGTGCAACTGTCTCATGACTAAGAGAGGGACAACAGGGTGTCCAAGGTCTAAGAAAAATAACGCAGGCTCCGGTAGTCGTTGATAAGTGAAAGTGCTGTTGGTGGATGATTGCTTTTGCCCAAAGGCATGGACGGATGGTTGCTTTTCTTTTGAACGACAGGCGGAGGGTTGCATTTGTTCTGAAAGATGGGTAGATGAGAGTCATTTCGCATCTTATAGGTATCTGAGCTATTTCATCCTTCATATGTTTCCTCCCATGCATGGCCAAATCGGAATAATTCCCCTTTACCCATAGATTCAGCCCTTGGATACCGGTTTACTCGCTTTCCTCACAAGAAATACCAACCTCACACCATTTTTACGAGCCCAGCACTCTCATCCACAAAGGGAAAATAATTCCTTACCATGTACAGTGCGTCCACTTTTCATAAAAGTGGACACGCTGAAAGCCGGTACAATGCTTGCAGTCATGATTTTGAGAGAGTGGGTATAGAATGCCTTTATCTTTACAATCATAGAAATGCATTTTTTTTCCTTTACATGTCGATGCCTCTTTTTGCGCATACCAATGGAAACTTTATGCACCCTTATTTCATATTGTCATCATTTCACAAAAAAAATGAAGCATATGGTCATCTTTGCCGATGATTATGGATGGGGGTTTATTCTAGCATATCTTTCAGATGTCTTGTTTGTAACACGACAACCTCGTTGTGTCGAATCTGTCCATACAGGCAGCTGCAGATGAGAATTTTTGAGCGGTGCTCCACAGTCAGTTCTGCGCACAGTGCAGTCATTGTGTACATTGCACAGCGTATGATAGTCGTGCGCAACCGATATCGGATGTCAAAGGAGGGGGGCAGGCTGACGGGTTGGCTATTGGCATATGTCCCCCTCTTTGGCTATACGGTGTTAGACTTGGCCGGCGACGACTAGCCGGATCTTTTTGGACATTCATGAATCAACCAAACAGGGTTTCGGTTGGTACCTCAACTGGTAATTCTTGGCACTTCTTTTATCCTGTTCCACTTCTTGTGGCGAGAGAATAAATGTATGCGAATGAACTAGAATCCCTCGCTTCTCGACTGGACAGAGGACGGTTGACAGGCTTTCAGCCGTAGTTTCCTCCAGAAATTCCCGTTGTCTACTATTTACGGTGAGAGACAATGAACGTCTGCATGGTGGATACAGAAGGAGATCATATACCGAATTTTTTTAGTACACGACCCATCCTTTTTTTTTTGGCAAAATCAGGCTTGGTGCATGATAAAATATTCCTATGGGCAAAGTAAAAGGATAAATATTAGACCATACCAAACGTTCTCCTCAATGCAATCCAACATATCTTTAATATCCATAGTTCAGTGTAAGGGTTGTGACTCCAGCTCTCGCATGATAGTCATCATCGCAAGTCGTAGAGTGGCATCCCACACCTTGTTGGAGGGGTTTTTCACTTCGTGTCACTCTGAAAGAAACTATCATCAATGACCCTTGCAAAGTGGCTCCATTTTTCTGAATCTCCGGAGGCCCGTTTCCGTTTTTACATTGCCCCCTCATTCTGGGTCCCAAATGAGCAGGGTAATACCCCAAACTTGGGAGTTCACACGAGTTTCATGTGCACCAAATCTGAAGTTTGCAGTTAACTATCAATTTTTTTTCGCATACTGTAGCGATTTTGCTAAATCATCATGTGGGAGGTGCATTGGAAACTTTTGTATCAGCTACATGTCTCGTTTGCGTGCAATCTTTCACTCGTTGTCTCCCCTTGTCTTCCTTACCCTGTGAGGCAAGGAAAGGAGGGCCAGGACGAGGGCACAAGGCCACCGGCCATGACCCTTGAGGCCTTGCGGCCTCCTGGCCACCAATTGAGTGGCCGCCTCGATCAGGGGCCAGCAGGTGGCTGGCTGGTGGTCGACAGCTCACCCGAATGGCAGTCAGCCGTCCAGCTGGCCGGTATCTAGCAATTGGCTGGCCACTTTCCAGCCCTTGCTTTGACGCGGGATGGCCGCCGGCCATTCCCTTGCTATTGCGGGATGGGAGGGCCGAACCGGCCCTCCCGCTACATTGACCCTCCACTTACTAGGAATCATCCCGTTGAATGACCGACAACTAAGAGTGCAAGATAGTGAGACATCAACATTGTGAGATAAAATAAACAACTACAATTATCAGCTAAACATGAACATGTGGACGGCACTTTTACCTAAGCTGGAGCTTGTAGATCAGCACGGCTAGCAACCTTCTTCCTTTAGGCTGGTGCGTCTATAGAAAAACCATGTTGGATGTCCCCAACCTACCATGGTCTGTTATCCATGAATGCCATACAACGGGAATGTTATTCACTATTTCCATATTCAGTTCGTGCCAGCTATGATGCATCAATCTATGCAATTTTCCAGCTCACTCTAGTACTCGTTGACCACCACGGTGGGAACGAAAGGTTCAGGCTTTCATGAGTTGTGTTCAAGCCCACAACCAGCCAAGTGAACGAGGTACTTCCTAACAACCCATGACCAAAGCGTACACTCCCGGTGTTGGAGTAGAAAAGGGACATTGCATTCGTCTTCGGCCCTAAGAACTGTCGGTGGTGGCTGAACAGCTATACGTGTCACATAAACAACAAACAGGTTCGCATAAAAAAAACGTCATGTATCTTCATGCTCGGTGGAAGCAGCAACTGGTATGCCACTGGCCTGATAGGTACAACGATGGAAATCCACTTCCAAAGAAGTTTTTGCATCTTGGCGACTTAAGGTGAAGATGTTTGGTGCTATGCAACACCTTGTCGCTACTGTCGAAGGAAAATTCACAGTGATTTGTATTGGATATGCTTGTTTTTATTGCTGAGCCGCTTGAAAATGACCCCTTGCATCCTATAAAAAAGAGTGTATGCATTTGAAAAAGGCTTGAATAGAAGAAATATGTCCCTCTTTGCTTTCCCTTTCACCACAACACAAATGGTGTGAAGTATATGGCCTTGTTGACCGAGTTGTTTGCTACAAATTGTGTCGATGCTAGGAATTTGTCCTTGTCATTGAGGACAGAGTCCATGTACATACGTAGCATCTTCTCCAGCGTGTGATTCATGTTAAAGTTTTTCTTTCAGTTTGGGGATGATATACCATCAATATTTGGGTCTTTCTAGCAAAGTAACCATGCATCATTTGCCATAAATTTCTAGCAAATTTGCTATCTTGATCGGAGTCAATGCGCAAAAACAAGCCATGGTACTTCACAATACGCTCAAAGAAGAGGCAAGCAATCTATTCCGAGTTCACATCAGTGGTTGTGAAAATGAAACATACCATTTTTTATAGAAGTTCTAAAGGTACTAGCATTGCATTGTGGCCACAGGTCGTGTCTTAAAGGCCGGTAGTAAAGTTCACAATGAAACACTCACATGGAGTCTCAGGAATGGGAAGTTGTTGGAGGAGTTTAGTGGACCATTTGTTGTTGAATTTGTTCTAAAGACATGGATTGAATGTCATGCAATAACTATAGACATCAACACTCCATCGTGGCTACTAATAGTAGTCCGAGAGTCCTTGTCCCACCTTTTGTGGTCCCACATGACCTGCTACCAGGGTGTCGTAGGACTGAGATACAACCATTGCTTCAAGGTCTGCTGAGTCCGGCACAAAAAAAGTTCTCCATGCTAGTAAAATTCCAGTAGATACCACCAATCCGTACTTTTCTAGATTTTAGAAGTCTTGAAATCAAGAATATACAAATCATCCCATCTAGATCGTATTTACAAAGATGTTGAAGTGGACCATCTCCCGACATGGTGACAAAGGATATGTTGGAGGATCTGGTTTTTACATTTTATCTGCCATAATTAACATAAACACCCATTTCCCTTAGTGGTTACTTTGATTTACACAGGATAGTGGCTTAGTATATTGGCCATGTTGATACGTGCAGACCAATATTCCCACGTGAATAGAAATTGGCTCAGGTGTTCACCCCAATACTCCTGTTGTCTTCATAGATTTGGTTGCTTTTGGAAAAAAATGCCAATGGATTGTGGTCATTCACAATCGTCACGCCCACCTCAGCGCCCTTGAGGTCAAAATTTCATGTCTTTAAATTGTGTACCAAAGCAAGGAGTTCCAAATCACCAGTCCTGTACCACATCTCAGCGAGGATGAACTTTTGGTTCTCATATGTGACTACATGACCATTCTACATGAGGAATTATTCGATTCCTAGTACCGATGTATCACACAGTACCTTTCACAATTGTGATGGATTAGAAGAGTTAGATATGCACTTTGGATAGGAGTTCCTTAACTTTGAGAAAAGCACTCTCGCAGCTAGCTTTTTATTTCCAATGCACATATTGTTGTATGAGCCTAGTTATCAGAGCTACGCAAGTAAATAATCCTTACATAAACTGTCAAAAGTAATATGTAAGGCCAATAAAATACCTAATCTGAACAACATTATCTTCGTGCGGCCAATTCACTACTGCTTGGACCCTTCATTTGTGGACAAGGATACCATCCTTGCTGACTCAATGTCCAAGATGCTGGAGTTTGTCCTGTGCAAACTTGCTCTTGATCAATTGTTCATAGAACTTTTACTCCCAAAGGATCGCGAGGACTTCACACAAATTTTCTATGTACTCTTATACTCATTTAGAGAAATCAAGAATGTTGTCCAGGTAGACCAAGACAAACAGATCAAGTTTCTTGGTGATCGTTTGGTTGACTCCTCTTAGGAAGATTGCCGGGGCGTTCGTTAGCCTACAGTACAAAACCTACAACTTATAATGTCCCAAGTGCATCTGAAACGCTGTTTTGGAAACATCATATCCTAAGATACGGACTTGATGGTACCCCTAAGATTGAAAGAAATACTTTTGTCCCTTAAAATTGATCAAACAGGTCCTCAATCAGTGGTAAAGAAATTCATTTTTTTGTCGTCTTCTTGTTCATTGCTCTAAAGTCTACTCACATAAACCACCATCCTTCTTGTTCACAAAAAAGATCGGCACACTATACGGCAAGCTACTAGGCTCAATCTACCTTTTTGTAAGGTACTCTAGTTCTGTAAGATTGAGGTAATACATAGATCTGAACGAAATATTTGCCTCTAGTTGTAGCGTAATCGTGTGGCCCATGGGTCGTCCTGATGGAAGCCCAACCGGTGGGTCTTGGAAAAAATCCAAGCAATCTTCCAATAGAGATTTGTGGTATGTCTTTCTTCATCTCATCCTCCACTTTCTGTCACTGAGCCAAGAGAAATCAACAGCCTTGTTTGATGAATTTCTTCAGCTGCATTGTAGACAAGCTGGCATGGACCTTCATTTACTTCAACAATTTCTCCATAATCAAAATCAAAGTAATACAACACTGCCTCTTTTTGCGGATCAAATGCTTTGATTAAAATAACATCAGAGACCAGGGTTGTGGAGCCCAGGATTTTCTAGAACCACGTTGATCAGGTCAAGAAGATTGAAAACCTTAAAGGTGACATTCTGTGTATGTCCTTGAATGCAAAAGTTGTCATGCAGATTTTGATCATGGGTACCGTACGGTTTTCATCAACGTCAACTACGTCATTTGGTGGTTTGTACTTCAGGCCCACTTGTCGGACAAAGCTGAGGCTAAGTAAGGAGTTGTCTCCTCCTGTGTCAGGTAGGCTCTTCATAGAAGCACCAACTAGGTGTCCTTCATAATGTATCATCGTGTAGAATAGAAATTCTCAATGATGACAAGCCAAGTTTGTGGTAAACACAAAATCGTTACAATGGATACTGTAATTCCTATGCTTCACCCACTCAGGTCCACATCTTTCGACTGCAAGTGACCTTGGCAAAGACCCTACATTGTTAAATTTGACTAGGTAAAAATTGTCCATCAAAGGTACTACGAACGTGATTGTGTTCATCGCCTTAAAGGCATTTGCTTCAATCACTTTGTCACACGATTCCTACACACTTTTCTTTCCACCACCAAATAAGTGTGATTGTGAATCTTGTGGAAAGATACAAGGTTTAGTGGAAAACAATAACCAGCAAGTGCAAAGTCAGATTTCATGAGAAAAAGGAAAATAATGGGGAAAATTTATCTTGTCCAGAATTTGAGAGAGTTAGTATCCTCGTCTGAAAACATACAAGCGTACTCATGATATATATACATATATACATGTATATATACATATATATATATATACATATATCATGCAGCCTCCTGTTGCACCATCTCCAAGAGGTACAGCAGCTACAGCCAATGCTGCAACCTCTTTTCTACCATTAGCAGCCTTAGGCCACTGAGCCCTAAAGTGGCTAGGTTGAATACAGTTGTAGAAGGGCCCCTTGAGGAAGGCCGTGTTGTGAAGCTCATGTGCCGCTTGCATATCATTATTGTTGTGGATACGCTTGTCCTTTAGGATCTTCTGCTCGCAAGTCTACATGATTGGGGGTTTACATGTTACTTGCCCTTAGCCCCGCCTTATTTCCCTATTGTCCCTCCAGCGTATGCAACATCCATGTACATGCTGGAGCTTTGCTAAACATGCACGTTTGGTCATGTATTTGAATAGTTATTTGGAGTCGCTGAATACACTTGAATCATTTTGTCACGCAACGCCTCTGACTTGTCCAAGCCTGGCCTGTTGCCATTATGGTGGCCTTATCCTTTAGCTTTTTACTGACAATACCATCACGCAAGTAGTCCAACAGCAAGTTCTCTGGGTACTTGAAAATTTGGGTACTAACACCCTTGATGAAGATTTCAATTACCTTTACGAAAGTAATGAGATCGTTCAAGCAGGACTATAGCAAGCTACCTAACTGCTTGAATTCCTTAAGCCTATTGAAGGCTCAATGTGCCTCCTTGCTCTGGGTGTATTTCTTACATGTGATGGCGTAGAAGGGCTCCCACAACATGGGTTCCCACTCCTAGTGAGGTCGCCGCACGTTCCACTCATTGGCCACATACTTAAAGAGCTTGTCTTCAAGTTGTGTAGTAGCAAGGTCCCCCCACCAACCAAGTAGAGCTTTGAGGATATGCATAACATGCTCCATGCGATTCAACCAGTCAATCGAATCCATTCCATTTCAAAAAATCTCCACACGATGGAGAAAAGGAGTGTTCAAGAACAAACCCAAGGTTTTTTCAGACTGGCATGTCCTTGGTGTTCCTAGTGGCACGCTCCGGCCACCACTGCACCCGCATCTAGGTCCCGCTCTTCAATCCCTTGTTGATTTTATTGCATCAGCATGTTACCTCATGGGAGGCTAGACTTTGGAGTTGGTGATCATGGTCAAGGTTCATGATGCTTTGCCTGAGGTGGGCCAACACACCGGCGAACATCATCTTAAACTCTAATGTCATCAGACCCTTGGGAATAGCATGGAATACCTTGTACTACCAAGGTTCCTTTGCTTACTAGAGGAGATTTCTGTTCCCCTGCACACCCCTGAGAAGGACCACCTTCTCAAGGAAACATTTGCCAGCCACAATGCTAGAGACGTGCAAATGCTCCATCGTAGCCACATCATAGGAAGGGGGATCCGTCCCACTCCTCCGCATGATATCACACTCCCACTGTTAGTGGTAATTAGCAGTCACCCCACCGCCTTGGCAGCCACCGAGGCGGTGGGACACACCTCCTTCATTGTAGACTCGCCTGGCTCACGTTACGAGAATTTCATAAGTGGTTGCTCTCGGTGTCTTTGGTACTTTTGGTAGCAAGGACAGGTATTGAAAGCTTCTTCATCCTTGGCGGGCGCCTTTCCCTTTTCAAGAAATCAGCTTGAGTTCACCTTATGTCGATGACAATGGTCCCAAATTTTGTTGACGTTGTTGTAATCATGCTCTTCATTGGGAGTCTGCGTTCAAATGGTCCCCCCAAGCACATCCTTGATCACATGCAAGTTGTGAACTGAGGAGCGCCAGACGTGATGGTCACACGTTGAGCCCTTGGAATATAACTCCCAGCCCTCGACTCCTTCGTGTGTGGGCCAACCCTTGAAATGCAACATGACCCTCTCCTAGCATCAAGGTCACTGTAACTGACCGAGGTTCTTGTTGTGTGACTATCCTAGTGGTGTTTGTACTTGGTGCACTGCAGAAGACTTGTAACATCAAGTGGATGTGTAGAAGGTAATGCTGGAAATACAAGGAGAGTTGAGCAAGGAATGAATCCTTAGGCTTGATAGATCAGTACAAGGCAATGTACGAAGTCTTGGACCAGACTGGCATGCCTAAGACAATCCCTAGGCTTCTTTATGTACTAGCCCCTATGAGCCGGCTGAGATCCCATCCGTGCTCTGAAGCCCTCGTTAAAAGCGCAATGGTAAAATATTTCATGTATCATGTAGCATGTAACACGAGCTTTCCAACACAGCAAAAAATGCCTCAATATGTGGAGAAAAGGCTTATTTATAATCGTTTGAGTGCTCCATCTGTGACTGCCACTGGCAGCACTGCCAGTGGGGTCATGGCCAGCCGAAGCACCTGTGGACCCCAAACAAACTTGCCTCATTGGCTAAGTGTCCATCCAGGGGTACTTTGGCTGTAGTGGGCAAGAAAGTTTCTCTGTCGTGCTCAGGGTTGAATCGGTACGTCTTCTGTTTCCTGGAGGTGTGCCTCATACCTTTGCATGGCCGTATCTTTCTTGTTCTTGCAATGACTAAGAAGATCCCTAAAAAACTATAGCAACTTATGGCTCAACAAATGGTGGAGTGTAGGGGGAGCAAAGATCAGGTTAGTGGGCGGCCATACGGAGAAAGCTAGTAACAAGCCACACAAGTCTTACGGGTGAGTGCTAGCTAGTCGAGCTCCACCCGTGCTGCATGTGTCAAGCAAGTGTGCATAGAAATCAGGGCTCATGGGGGTTTGCTGTTGTGCTAGGTGTTGTACCAGGTGATGGAAGCGTTCAGTGAAGCGAGCTAGGAATCGACCTTGATAAAGAGTCAAGGTCCGTGCTCTGCGGTCGCGTGTGATGGTCATGCCCAGGAAGTTTTGTGCCTCACCCGGGTCCGTCATTTTGTAGTGGGTTGTGCATTGGCCTGTCCAATGAGCGTGAGGGAGGGGGATAAGATCAATAAATCATCCACATAGACTAGCAGTGCAACAGGCAAACCATTATACTAGCAGAGGAACAATGAGGGTTCACAAATACTTTGTGTGAACCCACCACTCTCCAGAGTGCAACAAGTTTCTTTCTTCCAACACCTTGGCGCTTGCTTTAGGCCGTAGAAGGCCTTCAGCAAGAGCCATACCCGGTCTCTTCCATCCTCAAAGCCTTCGGGCTGTTTTACATAAAGTTCTTCTACCGGTGGTCCGTTCAAAAAGGCATCTTTTACATCCATCTGATGAATGTCCCAATCCTCGCTGGAGGCCACTGCTAGCAAGGTAGGACTGGTTCTGTATTTTCCCACCGGTGCATATGTTTCTGTAAAGTCCTGTCCTGGGATTTGGTGAAATCCCTTGGCTACAAGTCGTACCTCATATTTCTCAAACAGACCCTTAAGATTCCATTTCAGTTTGAACACCCACTTCACATCAAGGCCTCACGGCCGGATGGCAAGGGCACTAGCTCATATACCCAACGTTCCAATAGTGCGTTCAGTTTAGTTTCCATCACCTTTTCCCATTCAGTGGCATCTGGATGCCCCCTTGCCTCAATAAGGTTTAGGGGCTCAGTTGCACTGCGATCCATGACTGTTGCGCCAAAAGTCTGATAAAATTGTTTGTAGTCAACTCTGGGGAGGTCGTGTAGAGATCTTCACACCAGTTTGGACGATGATGGATCTGCACTGTCTGTTTCAGCAGTAGGGGTCAGTGGCCTGAGACCTGGAGGTACCTGGGTGGTGCTGGACTCAGTACTGGCCAGGTCTGTGGATGAGATCAAGTCTTTGGACACAGGAGTGGCTGTCTCACTGTCCTCCACTGGTTGAGCCATCCGACCACGTCTTGCGATGGAGGAGACATCAAGAGAGGCACAATCACACACTCTAGGTAGTGCTCATGCATGGACAGCGGGGGAGCATGAAGTAACGTGCGGAACACCTTGTAGGGCATGTGTTCCAAGAATGAGGCATCTCGACTTTCGACAAAGCAGTGGTTTGTGGGGTCCCAGAACTGCCATGCCTTCGAGGCATGAGAGACCCTAACGAAGACGGACCAACGACCACGTGGTCTCAGTTTATGCTCTCGTTGGGGTGGCGCAAACCAGACACATGCCATTGTGCCCCACACCCTGGCTGGCCTCAGATCAGCCTTCTCTTTGAATCAACACTCACGGTGTGATTGACTTTGGCAGCGGACCTTGTTGGATACGGTTCTATACCCAAGTGATATACTTCACAACCTCTTCCCAAAACCCAAAAGACAGACCAGACTCAGTCAGTAGAATACGCAGTGCACCACCGAAGGTTCTGTGCCATCGCTCCTACCACGCCATTTTTCTGTGGAGTGTAATGTGCTGTGGATTGATGTTCGACTCCTCTGAGTTTCAGTTCTGCTATCAGTGTACCAAGGAACTCACCTCCTCTTTCAGTTCTTAAATTCATGCGTGAACACCCTGTCTGGCGCTCAGCCAAGGAAATCCATTTTTTAATCACGCTGGGCATCGGCCTTGGTTTTAAGCAGAAAGGCCCAGCAAAACCGACTGTAGTCGTCGTTGAGGGTAAAGCCATATAGTGATGGCACTGGGATCGGCCCTATCAGGTCCGCATGTACGAGTACCAAAGGCCTCATCGTAACACTATCTAATCTAGGAAAGGTTTGTTTGTGTGCTTTCCCTTCATGGCACTCAAGGCATGTGTTAGCTTTGAGACTGTGTGGACAATTGCTAATATGCAGGCCGTATGCTGTGTTGTGTTTCAGCAGGTCAGCAACCGTTTCATTGTTGATATGTGTGAGGCAACAATGAATGATATCTGTACGTGCTGCATCAGTGCTTGTAACAATGTGCACTTGGGGTTGAATCACTTGTGAGTGGACAAAGGGGAACAGAGTCAGTTTGTACAACATATCAGTGTGCAGTGGTCCATCAGCTAGCACAGTGCCAGACACATCAAAGAGCATGTAGCACTTCCTCCGTGTAAGTGAAGACACATTAGCATGTTGGTCTAATTGTCCCTCCGACAGCAGGTTGACCTTCAGTCTCGGCAGATACAAGACACAAGTCAGCCACAACACCCCGCCTGGTGCCTGGAGAGCTGTTGTCCCAATACCCTCAACCGACAAGACTTCCCCGGACCCGGTCTTCACACCCTCAACATTGGACGTGGCATGTAATGTGACAACAGCTGGCGATGTGGGGACATATGATGCAATGCGGCAGTGTCAAACAACCACTCATGCATGGGTAATGCGTGTGATTTAGTGATATGAGTGTACCCCAACTTCTGATCTGGCAGCTGTGGAATGGCGGTCGGCTCAGGTGGGTGCAGCTATATGGGAGCACTCCAACCAACTCCTGGTGGCAGTGCTAACAGCTACTGTGACTTGGTCGTCTTGACATAAACCCTCTGCGCCCATGCTAGTACTGGAGTGGGTGCACTGATGTATGGTGACATGTAGATGGGTCCCTGATATGCTGGTGGAGACGGTACTGGTGTTGACGGGTACATGGTCGGCTGCAGGTGCGACCGACCAAACGTGGCCGCCCCAAAGGGTGCCAGTGCACAAGGCACTGCCACAGCCTGAGCCGTCCATGTAGGAGGGTGCTGATGCTGATCAGGATAAAGATACGGTGCCGGTGGCTGGCCCGCTACAAGACGTGTCTGCTGGGTGGATGGAGTCATGATCTGCTGTAGAGTTGGACATGTATGCCAGCAGTGACCTGGCTGCTTGCAGTAGTTATAGGTACGGTTCCCCGCTCCTTGACCATGCCCTTGCCCTCCGCCGCCTTGTCTGCTTCGGCCTCCTCCGCCTCCACGGCGTCACCCGCCTCCTCCATCCAAGTGATGGTGTGGTGGAGGGAGGATACCTTCTCCCTGATGCACAAACACACTCGCAGTTTCACCCTCATCTTCGCGCGTCCCGCCCTTCATTACGTCATGATAGTTTTGCAGCTCCTCCAATACCTCTGCTAGGTCAGTACTCTCAATTTCAACGACCTTCAGCTTCCAATGTAATCCGTGCCAAAAGTCCTTGTACGGTTCTCCAAGGTGCAGAAGAACCGGATCCAGTCACTCCAGAATTGTGCAGGAGGCGCTGAAGCCGAGGATGCGCCGGCGAAGGTCCATGGGAACATCCCAATACTCGGCAACCGGTGCACCTGGCTTGGAATGGAGGTTGTGGAGCTTCTTGCGCACGATAATGACTAGGGTCATCTCCTGCTCCTCCTTCCGTGTGGTCACGTGCTGCCACACCTCGTGAGGTCGGGGCTCTCCGCTACGAAGGTTCTTGGGATCCTCCCCTTTCCCCCCAAAGCGGAAATTATGAATATTGTTGTTCATTGGGGAGTGCACGGGTCATAGCATTGAATGCTTTCAGGAGCACCCGTGCATCGGTGCCCTTGGATGGCGGAGCGAGGTAGTAATCCTCAAGATCATGCTCCACTACCCAGGAGAGGAACACATCCTTTGAGATAGGAAGTCGTGTGCACTGAGGAGCGGCAACGTCAGATCCTTGTGGGAAATTTCCCTACTGAAGTCGTCGCATGTCATAGACTTGGAGATTGTGCCGGCGGCGGCGCCGACACTGGTGAGGGCTCCGGCATTCACTCCGGCCCCTCCCGGAGTTGATGCAGCTGCGCTCATGGTATTGTTCAGACAGAGAGAAAGCTACGGAGCCTGCGTCAGCTCCGCTGCCCTCTTGTTGCTGCCAAAGAAATTTTTGGCAGAAACTTGCCAGGCCCACTTTGGGTCCAGATTTTTGCCGCGAGCCCTAAGCTCGATAGGATCACCTCTGTTCAGCTTAGGATGTCTTCTAGGCCATCTTTGACCTGCACAGGTCCTCTCTTGGTTTTTGCGCACTCTTATTCCGTAGGACACTTGTGTTATAAGGGGAAACCTTGCAGCAATTCGAGGACCGAGGAGGAAGGGTGGGAGTTCAAAAAGAGGAGAAAAGATGGTGGTTGGGGGGGTGGAAACTGCCCATCCTATCTCTCCCTGAGCCCAAGAATAAAATCGGGTTTTCCAAGAGGAGAAGGAGAGTTTGGAGGTGAAGAGTGGACGTTAACTTCAAAATTCCTTTTGTCGATGTGGGAGAAGGGCACAAGAAAGGGAAATAGTGGATAGAGGTGGGATGGAGGATTCATCCACATCGCCTAATGCATCAGAGGACTGAGTGGAGGAAATTCAACCATCAGCAGGCATCACAGCAGCAAGAGCAGGCACTGTGTGTAATTGCTCTAGTACAATATTAGCGACAGTAGTGGCCACCTCTTTCTGGGCCTCCAGTCCACTACGAATTTCCTCCTCCATCCGCCTAAGTGCCACCTGTGCCTCACTAAGAGCTGTGTGAAGATTCTCGAATTTCTCTTAAGGAGCTGGCACGATGAGCGATGATAAAAGAAAACGTGAATGAAAGTGAGATGCACGTAGGCAGGGGAGGAGAGAGAGTGAGTGCTTACTCGACTAGCAAAGTGGCACCACAAAGAAGAGTGTAGGCACCACTGTCACAGTTGATCAAGCACGGATAGTGACCCACACGAAGACGACAACCAGTAGGCAGAGGAGGCCTGTGATGGTAGCGCCTGCCACAGTTGGAAAAACAAATGTAGTGAGGACGTTGGTGGCCGCGTGCTGAACGAGGTTACGGGACTCCCCCCACGGAGCAAGGACCTCGGCTGTGGTGGAAACGCAAATGGAGCTGACAACACCAAATGTAGCATCTGTTGCAACGGCGACCGCAGTGGTCACAGCCGCCACTGTGAGCTGTTTGGAATTGTTGGCAGCAGCTGCTGCAAGAAGACAGAGGGTTGCCGCTGCCTGGGTTTGCGCTACCGTGGCTCTGCATACTTCTGTATTCTTAGGGGTCCTACGTCTGAGCAGTAGCAGAGAACATGGCAGCTGCGCCGACAACCGTATCAAGTATAACATCCAAAAGGCTGATGAAGGTGGCATGGAAAGGGAGTTTTGGCACCCAAAATTGTGCCTCTTGAGCCTCCGGGACCGAGACAGTGTCAGCAGCAACAGTCAATTCCTAAAAAAGGTTTATGCCAGTGGGTCACATACCTGGTGGTGGTGATGGCGTGGACGGATGGTCGTTGGCAGTGTACACCAGTCGGTCAATCTTGCGTTCCTGTTCCTCCTCCTAGTGTGCAATGTCATCACGCAAGTAGTCAAAGGAGACCATGGAAAACCATCGTGGTGTGTCAGGGTTGTCATTGGGTAAGGGCCCGTTCCACAGTGCCCAATCCAGATCAAACAGTTCAGCCTCACGCGCTGCCTCCTGACCAGTAGTGCGAGGTCAGTCAAATTTGTCGTCGGGTGGGCCGTCTAGGGGCTTAGAATCCAGCGTAGCGACTTCCTGATTGCTGCTTTTGAAGCAGATGCAATAGTTGCGACCGCTTCTGATGTGGAGTTACGGGAATGCACCAAGTGTAGATTGGGCCGGGCGCGGGCCAATAGGAGGGTGGTACAAAGACGATAGTAGCCTCAAGGGTCACGGCAATCAAGAGGTAGTGGCTAAAGGTGCCACAAGCCGAGTGACTAATGATGTAGCAGCAATTGCACTTATGGGGATCGATGGCTGTAGGGCAGCTGCAGATGCTCTTGCGAGCCAGGAGAATGGAGTTATAATGGTAGCTGCAGTTGTAGAAACCATAGTGGCCGTGGGGCAGCAACAGGCGCTGCTCAGGACTAAGAGATCGAAGCTGCACCAGTAGTTGCTGTTACGGAAATCACAATGGCTCTATGGCAGCAACAGATGCCGCTAAGGACCTGGAGCTATAGAAGCAATTGTGGTTGTTGCGATCACTGCGGTTGTGGGAAAATAGCAGATGCTGTTGCAAGAAAAAAATACCCAGGGCTGTGCAACAACTTCGGTGGTGGGGATCACAATGGCCATAGGGAAGCTGCAGATGCTGCTGCAGGTCAAGAGACTGGACCTGTAGCGGCAGCTGCACTTGTAGTAATCATGGTGGCCATAGAGTAGCAAGAGATGCTGGTGAGGAGCAAGCGCTTGAAGCTACAACAGTAGAGCGGAGATCATGGTGGCCATGGAGCATTTGCAGATGCTACTATTGGTAAAAAAAAAAGTCCACAGGCCTTGGCCAAGAGAGTGACGAAGAGAAAAGACCGTGGGTCAAGAAAGTGTCATGCGGATTGTGAGACTGCAATCGCAGCAGCAGTCACAACTGGAAGAGTGAAAACAATAGGTGGGAATGTGGCAGATGTCGCCATTTGCGTATAGAGCCGTGGGTACAGGACGCTAGTTGTTCAGACAGTTGCTGTTGTCGAGGGTGCACTGGATCTGATGGCGTGAGAGTGCATCGTGGGAAGAACCAGACTAAGAGATGAACTAGATGGCGGGTGAGTCTATGACAGGCCCAAAGATTGTGTGCGATAAGGGGATTTCTCTCATTTCTGTAATACAAGTGGTTGTTCTTACGTGTGCATGTTAGGGAGTGGGGAGAAGGATAACTTGGGAGAATAGCCCCACTAGACATGCAGGCAATGGATGTGGAATGTTGCACTTCACTTGTGTTGACAAGACAAAGTTTTAGCAAGGAAGAGAAAAAGTCTAAGCATTGGCAGGCGCACATCTCACTTGTGTAAAAAAGTGCCCCTGCCATGGATGTTGTTTGCCGTTTTTTCCTGGTTCGACCACTGGGAAGTGGTCAGATGTGATTTGATTGCAGATTTGGACTGCTTGGATTTTGCCTTGCGGTTTTGAGATTTCAGTTGCTCAATCTGGTTGAGAATTTAGAAAGTGAGCTCCACCCGAAGTTCGGGTGGTAGGTGGGTGGAATCTGGGTGTCCGTCATTGGTAACGGGATGATTCCACCACCACTGGTTCGAGTTCGACTTCAATGAGCTCCAAAGGCACATAGGCCATAAAGGAAGAGACGTGGGAGGTCTCCTGGACCAGGGCGAGTTTCCCCCCACGTTGGAGGGCCAGGAAGGGTTTCGACAGGCCACCGTCGAAGCGCCTCCTGTCACTCCCGTTCGTGGGCATGGTGGGCGGCTCCACCATGGATTACTCCAACGGCTGAAGCAGGGGCTCTACTGCTCCATTTTGGGCGTGCTTGGATGCGCTAGAAAGCTCAGATCACAGGCTACAATAATCTGATGTAATCTCACCAAAATAACTAACCATTAATGGCTTTCAGTCTTTCTCAGTTTTCACAACCTGCATTCTACCAGAATTATGCTCCCTTGGTGTTGTGGCGACCCAAATGCACACACCTCCCTTGGAATTCTCTTTGTACTAAGCAGCCATGCACACTTATGGAGGATCAGAGAATTCCTGGACTGCATTCCTGACAGCTTGTGCATCACACAAAGTGAGGCCACACCGCCACCCGGGAGTCGAGCCCGACATCTTGGTATGAAACCGAGGGCGGCTACTCACCAATGAATAGCCAAAGACTGACATGGTGGGCCAGTAAGGAGCAGCATCAGAGCAAATATGGCAGCTCCCCGAAAACCCACATGCAAACATGGAGACAGACCAAGGCATTCTAAAGTGTCCAAGGTCATGCCTCTTCCACATCCAAACAAGAGAGTCAAGAGAGAACACAAGATGTTGTCATGTTATCCTAGGTCACATACTAGGAGAGTGCATTAGCTGCGTGGAGAGACTGGTACCAACGGCAAGCTCTAGTCTTGAGAGATGAATCTCCAAGTGCAACCATTGTAGGAAATCTTGAATGAGCTAACTAGGTTTGTGAAGGAAGTGAAGAGTGCGGAGATCCCCACTGGGCACACGCCATGGATGTGGAATTCGCACTGAGAAAAAAACCAAGACAAGAGTTGGGTGGAGGAACGAGCATCTAAGGACCGGTAGGCGTGCACCTTGCTCGTGCATATCACAAGGTAAGGCCACACCACCACCCCGGGGTCGATCCCAATCGTTTGGTATTAAACCAGAGGTGGCTGCTCTCCAGTGCACGACCAACGGCTGGCACGATGACCTCCAAAGCATCAGCACCCGGGAAAATGTGTCACCTTCCTACAATCCACATGGAAATATGGAAGTAGACAAGGGCATCCTAAAATTTCTGAGGTCAAGCATCCTCCACATCCAAGAACAATAGTTATGGGAGAAGACATGATGTCATCAGGTCCTCCCAGACAACATCCTGGGGAAGCTCAGTGGTTGCCTGGAGAGAATCGGCCCAGCGACAAGCTCCAATCTTGAGTATGAAGTCTCCAGGTAAAGCCATTGTCACTCAATCGCCTGTGCATGTGTGCAAGTGCATGTGGGGTGAGACAAGAGGGTATTCCAAGTGTGAGAGGCCATGAACTGAATAAAATATTAACACTCAGCCATAGAACCCACATGCTTCAATGATATCTTACAAACAAAAATGCATAAGCATGGTGGTGGAAAAGATAGATCGACAAAAAGCGTGTGTCACCCGTCATCATCGAGACATGAAAGAATGACAGCATGTACATCACATTTGAAGATGTTTGTGCTGAGTGCCTTCATGATAAAGTCATCCCTCTGTGATCGTGTGTCCATCCAAGTGACCCGAACAATTCTAGTAGCAATGCACACACAAACGAAATGATACACAATGTTTTATCATATATAGTTTGATAGAGGTGCATGCCGTCATTCTCAGCAATGGCCTTTGTGCATTGATTCTCACAATACAAAGTGATGCAACGGATGGGAATGCGCAGTTCCTATAGCAAGCAAAAGAGCCAGAAAGCTTCGCATGTACCTGCACCGAGGACCAGTCTCTGTTGTGCTTTGAGCTACACAACCTCGCTTACTACTCTTCCAAGATATAGCACTTCTCCCAATGTGGAAGACATAGCCAGTCCTACTCCGTGCATGAGTGTCATCTGTCCAGTCACTGTCGATGAACCCATCCACAATGAATGAGGGCTATGTTTTGAAGTAAATTCATGTACACGTTGTAGAGAGCGCATAGCGCATCATAAGGAGTGCAACCTCAAGATGACGCTCTCTAGGACACAAAGAAAATTGTGAGAGAATTTCAAGATGAAGGCAACAATAGCACAGGTGGTCATGGCAAGATACATCAAGGAACCAATCACTCTCAGGTAGTGAATCACACCCACCACCTCCTTCAAACTTTGACACACCGAGTGATTTTGACACTGTCTGGCCTCTTGGGGTCATGGGGATGGAAGTAGAGAGAATTGTGGTCACACTAGTACATCACTTGGTGTGTTGGCGAGGGATTCACTCTGGTAGATCTTGCAGAGTTTCTTGTCTGCCTCGGCTGCGTTTGTGAGGCCGGAGATATGAGAGAGCAGATGCTGCTGCAATACTGAGACCAGAATGACCATGCATTTCTTATTGGCCCGCTTCCACACTGCCAGCTCCTCTGGTTGGGATGAAAGTGGTTGGACAGCCTCCCCTGTGAAGTAGGGGAGGAGATCACACTCATCGACTATGCTATCAAACTGCCACTTCCAGAGCGAGAACCCTGTCCCATCGAATTTAAGGATGGGCGCATGAATGCCACTCCCTGCCTCTACTGTGGATGTCACAACTACAGTGGTGGCCACAGGTGTGCTGGTCCACGAGCCTTCCTCAACGACACTCTTGCCTTTCTCCTTGGTGGTAGGTGGAGCCATGGTACATGCGGTTGAAGCGGATGTACTTCGGTTGAGGCCGCTCTGCTACACCTGGTGTTAATGCCGATGTCAGGCTGATGGAGTGGATGTCAGGCTGATGAGAGGTCTTGGACAGAGGGCTGATGAGGAGCACCTGTATGTGTGATAGAGCGTCTGTGCTCCTCACGTTTGCTGAGCTATTGAGCAACCTGTATGCTTTTTGCAACTAAGTCTCACACTAGGTGTGGGCCAAGAACCCTCCTGTCATTCCTGAGTCACGTGGCCTGAGGCTCCGGTCTAGAAAACAGCGTTGACAAAATGGCAACTGCCGACCGTCCAAGGGAATTTCACCCAAGGACCACGATCACCCCCAAGGAATTAACTATGCCTCTGGTGAGACCTAGTTACCCAGGTGCTTTTGCTCAAGGTCTTAGGGGCTCCCGCCCTCTAAGCCTTCTTCTTCCTTGGTGTGAGAGCCCAACAATTAAGTCAGCACTCTCACACGAGCAAGATTACAACCACCTCAGCAGTTCATATCAAGCTCAGTCTCAAGCGCACAGCTCAAACAAGAGACATCAAGTGAAGGAGTAGTTGAGACAATGGCAAGTA
>SZWC01030318.1:0-24582 GCA_023375785.1 Penium margaritaceum | reverse complement strand
GAGAGGACGGGAGCGAGGGAAGGGGAGGGGAGGCGACGTGAGCGAGGGAGGGGGAGGGGGAGGAAGGGAGCGAGGGAGGGGGAGCGGATGGGAGAGGGGATGGAGGCGGGAGCGGACGGGAGAGGGGGGAGAGGGTTCGCACCTCAAGCGTCGAAGGGGGGAAGCGACGCGTGCCAGGGCAGCGCCAACGCGCGCCACGGGGGGAAACATTTGAAACACGAGTCCGGAACACCGGAAACGCCGGAAACCTCAGAATCTACAAAAACAGCGACGAGACACCACAGAAATGCGAGAAACGCCACAAAAGCGGGGAAGGCCACCGAGACACCAAGACTCCATGGAACCCAGCCAGAGTACACACTGGAGCCGGTCAAGGAGGGTCAACGAGATGGAGGGGATTGCACTGCCTAAGAAAGAAGCGGAAGCGAATTTAGGATCGACGACCGGTAGCTCGATGCCATGTTGAAAAAGAGTTTAGATCAAGAAGTTAGGATTGACTCAACGCATCGAACAATACATAGGCAGGCTCTAAGTCCGACAAATAGGAGCGTGCCATTCCAACGGATATGGAGCGTATGTAGAATTTCCTAGCATCACTCTAGCCGTTGAGCTCTGTGGGCTTGGAAGTGGGGTGAATCCAATCCGGGGACAACACATGCCTTGCCCCACTATTTTCAACTACTACAAATTCTAACTACTTTAACATGACAACAAAAGCTAAGATGTCGACTTGCATTGAGCATCACAAATCAACATGAGCCATCAGAGTGCCCTTTTAGATTGTTCAACAGACATTGGTCGCAAAACTTGGAGAGCTTGACTCTGATGGTTGTCCATGATGTTGTGAAAAAAGGAGATCAACCGATATGCTATAACTACGGAAAGATCTATCACATCACAAGAAACTACCCCAAGTGAAACCAAAAGGGGGAGAAGTAGGAGAAAAAGCAAAACAGAGGAGAGGAGTCAAGAAATGGCCAAGGGCTACAGTGAGCGGTAAACTCTTCCCACCGTAAAACAAATTACGCCAAACGATCCCCCTCCCAAATGGCTACGATTGCCTCATATGGGGGTTCCTGAGATCCAAACGTTTGACAAGGGATATGAGGACAACCAGCTTGTAATAGTGCTAAGAGAACAATTGAGGGGTTGCAAGAACAAAAAACTCTGCCGACATTACTTGACAAAGGCACATCTCATAGCTTTTTCTTCTGATTAGTTGGTGAAAATTCTTGGTTTGAAGCATAAACCCGGAGCTTTTGAAGGAGAAACTGTCAACAGACGAATACGCATCCACCCATTGAAGCAGACGTTGCGAATTCAGATCGGGAATGTACATGACTTAACTATCTGGATATCGTGTACATTGAGAAGCTGCAAGGTGATTCTTGGGCGTGATTTCTTGTGCCTGCAAAAATTGTAAGTCAACTGGAGCAACGATGCTGTCTACATTGAACACGATGAGCATCAAGTATTCCTACTGCTCATCTAGCAGCCAAAACTTGGTCGACATTATTTAGAAACAACAAGGCAGTTGAAGGTAACACAAAATTGGCAGCGGTAAGCGCACGGACGCAAAAGCCGCCAGCTCGCTCATATATCTCAATGTAATAAAGAGATACCTGAGGAGATGGGCATCAATATGGTTGGTCCATTTCAATCTTAGTAACACATGCAAAAAATCAGTCGCTACAACTGACTCATCCACCTCATCAGCCTCATCAACATCAAAGTTCGAGAACATACCAGAGGAGCTTGCTCTACTTATGAGAGAATTCGAAGGGGTGTTCCCCAATGAACTGGGGTATGGTTAATCGTGTCCTTTTTGTACACTTCGTCATATGTGTATGGCACAAGCGTGCATGCATAGTTTCTTAGAAGGTTAGGTAGATCCAAGCATAATTGTGTCCAAACAAACATGTGTACACTACATGAGAACTTTTCATGTGAAAAATCTTGGAGCAAGAATCAAACACAATCAATGAGAACAATGTCCATTCGTTTTTATCGCTTATAGGTCTTTTACGAGATGATTTGACTACACAATGTCTACTAACATTTCTATGTAGATGCATTGGGAACGCATTGTGTACCTATGAAAATAAGGGAGTCATTGATATCATTTGTAAAGTGGGTAGAAATTTTTTATACTCTTTGAGAGATCCCCCCTCCCTGTAACACTGAAAGCGTATTGGGTGAGTGCACGTGGGAGTTTATGTGGTGCACTTGCTAAAAAAACACAAGAGTATTTGCAAGTGCAAATTACATAAAACATCTATTAAAAACATACAACTATGTAATTTTTTGTACACCCCTCTCATACACTTCCCAATACAATAACATGATACACTTTTACTTTTTCGAGGAGGGAGGGAGGGACTCTTGTTATGAGTTCAACCCATCCCCCACCACCCCCTCCTCCAAAAACAAAAGTGTTTTGGGGGAATGTATGTGGGAGTGTATTTGGTACACGTGCTGAGAAAAACACAAGTGTAATCGCAAATCTTGTTTTTACAAAAAAATCTCTTGACGTAATACACTTGTGTTACTTTCTCTACACCCCTCTCATACACTGCCCAATACATGGGCCTGGTACACTTTTACCTTTTTCGGGGGGGGGGGGGGGGGGGGGGGGGAGGACGGTCGCTCGATATTCCTCAAACCCATCCCTCATGCCCCCCCTCCCAACACTGAAAGTGTATTGGGGGGATTGTATGCAGGAGTGTATGTGGTGCACGTGCTTAAAAATACACAAGTGTAGTCGTACATGTTATTTCTACAAAACATCTTTTAGCATATTACTTTTGTGTTTTTTTCTATACATCCCTCTCATACATTGCCCAATACACGTGCCAGATACACTTTTACCTTCCAGTGGGGAGGGTTGCTTGATATTCGTTGGACCCATACTCCCCCCCCTTCCTGAACACTTGAACTTTACAAGGGGAGTGCATCTAGCAGTGAATGTGGTGCACTTGCTAGAAAACACATAAGTGTATGTGTAAATGTTATGTCCACAAAACATCTCTTAGCATAATACACTTGTGTATTTTTCTATAAACCCCTCTCATACACCGCTGAATACACTGGCGTGATACACTTTCACCTTTGGGGTTGGGGGAGGATCTCTCAATATCCGTGAAAATCCATCTCCCCCCACCTCCCCAACACCAAAAGTGTACTCGTGCGATGTACATGATAGTGTTTGCGGTGCAAATACGCAAGTGTATTTGCAAATGTTATCTCTATGCAAAATCTCTCAACATAATAAACTTGTGTTTTTTCCATACACCCCTCTCATGTACTACCCAACACGCCCGCCTGATACACTTTGACCTTTGGGGGGGGGGGTTTCTTGATATCCACCGAACTCACCCCCCTCCCCGAACACTGCAAGTGTATTGGGGGAGTGTGTCTGGGATTTCATGTGGTTCACGTGCTATAAAATACATAAGTGTGTTCATAAATGCTATTTCCATAAAAGGTCTGTTACCGTGATACACATTGGTGTTTTTCCATACATCCATCTCCTGCATTTCCCTATACACTAGCCTGCTACACTTCTACCTTTTGGGGGGGGGGGGGGGGGAGGGTCTCTCAATATGCATAAAATCCATCTCCCACCCCCCCCCCCACACACACCAAATGTGTACAAGGGGAGTGCATGTGGGATTACATGTTGTGCAAGGGCTCAAGAATACACAACTGTATTCACATATGTTATTTCTATGAAACATCTCTAAGCAAAACACACTTGTCTATTATTCATAACACCCCTCTCACACACTGCACAGTTAATGGGCCTGATACACTTTTCACTTATAGCAAGGGGAGGAGGGTTTCTCAATATCCGTCGAACCCATGCCCCACCCATCCCCAAAAAACCCCAAAAGTGTATTGGGGGAGTGTACGTGGGAGTGTATGTGGTGCACGTGATAAAAGATAAGCAATTGTGTTTGTAAAAAATGAAACCCAATACCCTAGAACATGAGTTTTTTGGGTTTAAGTTTGTTACGCTGGCGGAAGTGAAGTGGTTCACAGTTGGAAACAGAGCTTTTTTCTTTTCACAAGATTGCATTCAGTTGGGTTTTTTTGTGAAAGTATACTTCATTGATACACGTTTCGAGACTTGTTGATGTATATAAAATATGCATGTGCAAGAAAATGGGGCTTGGTCGAGCCGTTTGGTATTTTGACGGTTCAAGTGATGCAACGCCGTGCTCCGATTCGCTGACTTGAGAAGTCCCTCGTAAGTTTGACGATGGCTTCCATACTAAAAATGGTGTTCACAAGGTTTTTCAAAGTCACTTGAGGGATTGTTTGTAGTTTCAAAATCTCGGGAAATGTCGTGAGTGGGTTTCGGTGAGTTTTGGAAGTGACCGAAAAATTGTCGTTAATGCGAGAGAGTTTCGGCGTATTCAATATGATTTCCTTCAAGCAAGGAAAAAGAATGTTACGACTAAGTTGCAAAGTGGGCCAGGAGCGGCGATGCAAGAAATAGGTCGCTCGTGGGTTTTGGGACTCGTGTATCCCCATCGGCATAACACTTCCCCCCCTCTTTCCACAACGTCCCTGCGCTTTACCATCGCGTGGCCGGAGTCGAGCTCGGTAACCGTCGAAAAGAGGATCGACATTTGAGAGTTGGCTGTACGACATCTAAGTGTTATGTGTCGTGTCACACTTCTTCCACTTGACTAAACATCGATCTTTGCTTCCTCGTCGACAGTGATCAAGGATTTCCTCAACTTGTACTCGTGATTGCTGTCTACTATCATGCGTAGCAGGGCAGGTGCCACGCGTCCAGGAAAATATTTCCCCGGATTAATGTACTGACAAAGTTTGTTCATGTGGAAGACTAGGTGAATCTGCATGATGTTAGGTAGGCTGAGCTTTGTGCAAACTGAGTGTACATTTCCAAGATGTCAAAAGGCCCTAACCACCGAGGTTTGAGGTTTGAGTTGCTTCATCCGCGGGGTTTGACTATCGCAGATCTAAGGAGGACTCTATCACCTGTCTTGAACTCTATGATTTTTCAGTGTTTATCGGCCTGCTACTTCATAGTTGTTTCGTTTTTACGAGGGTTTGACGTGTTTCTTACGAGATTTTGGAAACTTTTTGCCGATGAGTGTAAACTGCGGGGATGTTGCTTTAGGTTTGTAAACTGATTGAGGTGCTTGGCTTTGTTCTGTGAACAACCTCAAATGGTGTTTTTGCCGTTGTGATAGATGCTACAGAATCGGATGCAAACTCGGCGACCGGCAGCTTGACTGCCTAATAAGTCGACTTGCGGGTTTTTCTTGTACAAGAAATTGCCCGAGAATCACCTTCTAGTCCCTCATTACGAAAGATCTCCAGACAGGTATGTCGTATAGATCCATGATCTGCTGTTGTGGTGGTTGTTTTAGTCGGCGGATGCAATGTCGTCCATGGACGGTTTTCCCTCAAAAGCTCCAGGTTTGTGCTGAAAATCGAATATTTTCACCAGTTAATCAGATATAAAACTGTGAGATGCACCTCCATCAAGCAATTCTGGCAAAGTTTTGCGACTTTGTCAGCCCCTCAGTTGCACTTTCATCAGTATCACAAGCTGGTTGTCCTCGTATCCCTCGTCTACTTTTTGGATCTCAAGGACCCTCGTATTAGGCAATCGTAGCCGTTTGGGTGGCCCATATACATATACATATACATATACATATACATATACATATACATATACATATACATATACATATACATATACATATACATAAACGTATACATATACATATACATATACATATACATATACATATACATATACATAAACATATACATATACATATACATATACATAAACATATACATATACATACACATAAACATATACATATACATAAACATATACATATACATACACATATGCATAAACATATAGGTATATCCAACACAAACCATGGACTTCACCTCGATCCATTAAGCATTTGGAGAGACTTGAGATAATGAAAAGGATTAGGGATTCAAGGAGATCTTACATGTGGTCAAGCTCTCGAGTGTGAATCTCCCTTACGTTTTAAATAAAGGCACAACGTGTGAGGACTCTGAAACGAACCATTGTTAGCTTCATGAATATTGATAAGTGATGCGATTTCATGCATTTTACTTATCATGTCATTCATTTTTAGGTAACCATCTGGCTCTTTTATAGGGTGTACGAGTGTGCCTTCCATTGCATCATGACATCCGGGTTGCACATTGCAAATGAAGGACAATTCCAAAAGTGACAAAATAACAAAGCGTCAGTAAAGTTGCATGCTCAGGATGATGTCATGGTATTTCATGTGAGATTGTTAGGAACAAACTATCAAAAGTGGGGATATATTCATCAGATGCATGCCTCAATCTCTTCATGAAACATTTAGGACTCATGCATTGTATCATTCCTTGCTAATGAAACCTTTCCTTTGATAGCTTTTGATGATAACTTCTAGACACAACATGTTAGAAAGATCTTGATTATGGAAATACATAATCAAGGACATTCCACTTGTCTTTTTTAAAAACCTTATGGAATTTGTTCTTCGCTTATTTATCATTCACAATTTGCTCCGCACATAAGATAATGCATCGGCTCGTGACATTCAGAAGAAACGGTGGGAAGACAATAACCCCCCTCATCGCCTCTTCTAATGAAGCTAAAGATAATCAAATTTGACCACTATTTACATAAAGCAAAACCTTCCTTTGCACATATTCCTTAATTCATTTGATGTTGTTCTCAAGCCCCCTTTTCATCATTGTTACTTTGATGTGGCCTCTTCAGCATGAAATGCCGGAGGTACAACTTAGATGTTGTTATATGATCATTGTGGCTGTCACTTCATGTCTTTTATCCTGTTACCATTGATATCTGTTCTTGTGGTTCTTTGAATAAAAAATAGAGAAATTGGCATTTATTTCTCATCACCTTCACACGCATTCAAAAGCTTTATTGCAAGAGTACCTCATTCAATGTTTCATTCTCATGGTAGGAATGATATTTCCACATGGATAGCTTGTGAAAACGGTATGTATTCTAGTTCAACAAAGTCCTTAACGAGGGTAGCTTTTAGTGAGAGAGTCATATGATGAGCTCTAATGTGAGCGAACGCAAGAGGTGTATTTAGAAGATGAGCAAACTGACCTCTGGCTCACTCACACCATCAGGTTTTTTATAGGAAAAATTGTACCATGCAATGGCCACAAAAACAAAGACAAAAAATACAACATGATTTATCGAACAACCTACTTACGCTGAGCCCATGAGATGAAATATAAAGAACAAAAAAGCATATCACCCTCAAGTGTAAATGGTTGAAATAGATTCATATCCTCCCTTTTTCTCCCTCCTTACCCATGTTTTCACGTTATGGACTTGGTTTGGGTACATTACAATAGATTTGTTGTCAAACACATATGGGTGGAAACAAATAAAGGCTTACGAGATCACATTGAAACTTATCTATTAAACGTTTATGAATAGAAGAAATGAATAATGATGTGTTCATGGCGACGATCAAAAGCCATACATCTCTACAATACAATAGTTTCCACGTGAAATATTGTAGTACAATTGAATAACTCGAAGTATTTTTTAGTTTCCACATAAATAAAAGGCATTGTTGTCTTACATATTTCTTTTTTTCACAAAAAACAATTTTCAAAGTAAAGCCTTAATGTTACCTTTTTAATTCAGTAAAATGATATCATGATATTCCACTAAAATTCCTCATAAGTGTTGATTTTGTGCCACACGCAGCAAAGGGTACGACCCTTACTAGTACGATGTTTTGGTGATCAACAGTGCAGCACGTACAATAGGAGGGCGATCGTTGCGAATCTAGACTGAACTCTTGATTAATACAAAGTACAAGTATAATACATGGAAAATCCTAGGTAAGCTAGGCTAGCAAAGCTCCTAGCCCATAGAGGGGCAACTCCTTGCTAGGCGCTTCAGGTTGTTGTGGCAAGGGTTTTAGCATAGTCTTCAGGTTGACTGGCCTCCAGGGCAGTCTCCACCCAGGCTGGCAGGCCTTGCCAGGCTTATATGCGCCTTGGAGGGAACTCGAGCAGAGTCTAAGTCAGGAATCTAGAGTCAGAGGCTTGAGCAGATGTGAGTGCTTGCATAAAGCTGAGATGCTAAGATGAATGTGAACTAAGAGGAGCTTCTCCTTATATACCTGTGGATCTAGCAAGTTGACCACCTAAAGGAGAAGCTCCCTCATAAAAGACGTTTCTTGTAGGTCACAGCTGTTACCGGCATCCTTGCAGGTTCAGGAAGAAGCTTCCTTGTTGAGGAACCTTCATTAGGTGTTCAGGTGCTGCTTCCCCAGGAGGTTGCTTGCTTTGTAGGATTTTCTCTGACGACTGTTGATCTTGCCATGCTGTTTCATCAGATCTGCTGATCAAGAGTCTCTAGAAAGTTGTACCAGATTGGTCCATGTAGGTTCAAGGGCCTAGGCTTCATTCATGATGATGGTGATGCAATGTGGACCTCATGCCATGGGTGCATGAGTCTTGCCCAGTCACTTAGAGAACTCGCTGACCAGGTTGGCTATGCAATGCTGCGTAGAAGGTAGCTCCCCTCCCTGCTACGTCAAACTAGAGGCATGCGCAACCCTTCTACACATGCCAACACACTATATTACAAACCAGGCCCTTAAGGCTACTTCAGGGCCGGTTGCAAGAATTTATGTGGCCTATACAGGAGATAAATCCTAGTAGGCGTGGTCTCAAGAATTCACCGTAAATTCGTAACTTTACGTATAGTTCTCTGAACATAGCGCTGTCTTCACCAGATTGGAGCTTGAAACCAGCGCATTAATCGCACCTTTCAACACTCACCCTCGATTGGTGTACTAGTGGTTTGAACCGTGTCACTGTTGCGGGCTCCTAAAAAATACCTGAAGTGACTTACGGAAATCTGTATTGAGGAAATGGAGCTCAGTGTCCACTTCACTGAGTGGAAAACCTGGAAAAGTGTCAGTATAAGCTTTTGCTTGTGAGGAAATAATTATCTCCTCTTGTATTGGTGCAAGGTTCACTTCCTTACCTATTTCCGGTCGACTAGCCCTCCTTTCGGCTAGCTGGTCGTAACCAATAATTGTTGGTTTGAGTTTAGGCCAATCCTAAAAGTTTTTGGTTGCCTCATGAAAAAGCAACCTGTGTTGTTCTTCATGAGGATGAGGGTGCGCATGTTGGTTTTGCTCCTGCGGCTCCTTCCTACATCCTTCTTGCATCTCAGGAGTGTTTGAATCTTCCAAAAAAACTGTTTCTAGGTTCTGTGTTAACCTTCAACTTGCTCCAACAGTACAAAAGATGGCCTGGACGTTTTGGAGGCTGTCCTTGACGTTTTCACTCGCGAGCATCTTGTCAGTAGTAGTAACACTTACTCTCCTATTGAAAAACCCGTTCTACGCTGCTTGTCGACAGGAAACCGTCACTCCTGATCCAATTTTCCGTAGTGGTTGTCTTTGCAAATGTCCACTAAATCCGGGACAAATCCTTTGATTTTGCACAAGGAATAGGGGCCTCACTTTGCTCACTCCATGAATGAAGCAGAATTTTGCTTGTGAGGTTGTCCGGTGCGTACTCAAGGAAACACTTAGTGTAGCTTCTTCTACTCTCTTGCGCTCTCTTTTGTCCATCCTTGTCTCGTTCGTGTTGTCCTTTTGCGGCTTCGTCCTAGTCTCTGCCACCGTTGTGTTTCTTGCTCGCAAGTTTGTCACGCTTATCGTGGATTCTCTCCACTCGACCCCCCTTGCTTGCTAATGTCAGCAGCGAGAAGGCAGCTTCGTGTGCGGCCTTGACATCCATGGCCGCTCGCTCGCTTCGACGTTGCACTTCCTCATTTCTTTCGCTCGCTGCTTATTGATCCGACCTCCTAACTATCCTAGCTACAACAGTCGCGCGAGTTGCTGCAGCTACTCGCTTGGCAGCACGTTGACATGACTGCGGCAGTTTCAATGGCGCACCTGTCCTAGCTACGCGAGCTTTGCCACGTGCAACGCATTCTTGTCAGTTTGCTACATGATTTCTTTGTCTTTATCCTCCGAGACGTTTCTGCTGCTCGCAACCAATTTTATTGTTGTAGCAGTTTTTTCTAGTTGCTGCAAGTCTTGTTTTTACCGCGAGGGTTTCTACTTCACCGGCGGATCCTCCAGCAAGAAATGGAATCTGAGGCTGACATTTGAACAATAAAGCCTCTTTAGCTGGAACAAACTACTACCATGCTGTTGGAGCCATTTTAATAAGCTGGAGGCCCCCGAAACAATTCTACTATTATGTAGTGGTGTGTTTTGGATATGCTTTTGCAAAACGCCCCGCACAGTCTCGTGGCCCACAAAAGCCAAGTTGATTTGTTGAATGATGGCCTGTTGCTGCGTCAGATTTTGCTGCCTTTGTGGATGTTATCTCGTGCACCATGAAGCATCTAAAATCTCTGTGTAAAAGGAAGGTTGCACGATGGCGGAGCTGCATGTGTACGATTTTCGCGTCCCCTCCACGTGCATTCGCTTCTGCACATACTACGAGAGGTCGTTGGAGGTGAGACCACACTACCCCGCACAGCTGTAGAAAACGTCCTTTGAGACACTCTTTGTCCACAATTTGGCTGCTTGCTTGGTGCTTAAAATGTGTACGAGTACGCTTGTCCTTTCTTTAACCTTTGAACGGATACAGTGCTCGCAAATGTCAATGTGCTTTTTTGGCCATGAAATTTTGTTGAGTTTGCAAGGTCAATCGCAATATTAACGTTTGAGCAAATTCCATGTTCTCTAGGAGGTTGCGGAGATACGTGACCTCCTGTGCCCTTGAAGTAGCTGCCACGTACTCAGGTTCTGTGCCGCTAAGTGTGATGAGGTCATGTCTCTTGCTGGTCTAAGACACCGATCCTCCACCAAGAAAGCACACAAAACTCGTGGTGCTCTAGCGGTCTTCCTCCATTCCTGCAAAATTTGCATCGATATACCACTTAAAGTTGAGGCTGTTTGTTGTCCCAAAAACAAGGTTGGTGTCACATATCTTCTTTAAGTAGCATAGATATCAATCAAGCTCCTTGCATGCCATCTTTGTACAGGTCTCATTGCCGCTTGCTTAGTTGCTCACTACGAACTATAGAGCTGGCTGCCCTCAACTTGCTGCGTGCATTAGCGATTTGACTCTACTACGGTAGTCAGTCTTGCTCCTCCCCCTCTTTCCTCGATGTGTCAACTGCTGTTGTGACAAAGGTGTAGGCACATGTCGATCATGAATGTTGAATCGCTCACAAACTTTGGAAGCGTATGCTCTCTGGATCAGGTGAAGCGTATGCGCTTCACGGTCGTGTTTGATGTTAATGCCTAGGTAGAACTCAAAGTTGGGCATGAGTGTAACATTGACTTTTTTTACCATAGCTGTAGGTATGGCTTTGATGACCTATGATGAGAATTTGTTGACGGACCTATGATGAGAAGGTTGTCGACGTAGACCAGCACGTAGTGGTCTAACGTTTTGTCTGGTGATGGCCAATGTAAGAAGAGGCAGTAGTCGTATGCTGAAATCTCAAATTCTAGAGACTTTAGCACTACTTGCAGCTTCCTACACCAAAGTAGGGGGCTTTGCTTCAGTTCATTTAGACTCTTTACCAGTTTGCACACTCTGCCGCTCCCGTTGTTATAACCCTCTCGTTGCTTCATGTAGACGGTCATGTCCATCTCGCCATGAAGAAAGGAATTTTTCACGTCAAGCTGCTGCACCTTGTATTCCATCACTATTGCAGTTTTCAGCATGATGCGAGCGGTGGTGTACTGGCTCACAGAAGTGTAGACATAAAAAAAGCATTTCCCCTCAACTTGCATGAACCCCGTTGCCACGAGCCGAGCCGTCAACTTGTCAATTCTCCAATCTGCTTTTGTCTTGACGCAAAATACCCACTTCACTCCCACTAGTCAGGACCGAGACTGAAGCCCCGTGGGCTCCTACATCCCTTGATCCATGAAAATCTCGTACACAGTGTTAAGTGCTGCTTTCCATTCTTTAGTGTGCTTACCCTGTAGTGCTTCTTTCAAAGTTTTTGGCTCTCGTGGAAACGTGCTTCTTGAGATGTGAGCAACAAGGTGCGTGGTGAAGTCTGTTAGGACTTTATTCGCCTCCTTGTACATAGAGCAAGCTGTAATTGCCATCATGGACTCTTTAATCTCTTGCTCCTTTTCTTGTTGCAATTGCTGTCAAAGGAGGCACATGAGGCGCCCCAAATACCGAACAACTTCATCCTGTGGTTTCCTTGCCGCATGCATTCAATTCTGCATTCCCACGACCTTTGTTTTGTCATTAGGTACTACGAGTGCCTCATGATCATTGGTGATGCGTTCGTCTCAACGAGTGTTGAGGAAAACATCCGGGGCCAGGGGCTGCTGAGCCGCCTTATCGAGATCAAGAAGGGTGAGTGACATAGTGTATGCTTTCCCCACCTCTAGCGTCTCGAGGTAACAGTTGTAGAAAGTCTAGAGAAGAGCGGGCTCACTAGATTGCTTAGTCTCCTATGCAGTGTGGGTCAGTTTCTTGAAGAGGATAGCGTCTTTGAAAAAGGTGATGATGTGATGGGAGTCCATGTTGTAGAACTCCCACCCCTTCATGTTGGGGCTGTGGCCGAGGATAACACCCCATGTTGGTTTACTTGCCAACTTGCACCAACGCTCCTTTGGGACATGAAACAGTGCCATGCACACAAAGGTGCGTAGCATGGCGATGTCCGGCTTGTCATCATACCATGCTTGGAATGTTTTCATGCTTGGTAGCGACACGTGGGGGACACGCTTGCATACCCACATTGCTTGTCGTAGTGCAAAAGGCCACCACAAGTTGTCGAGCTACGCTGCTAGAAACATCAAATTCAATGTCTCCTACATTGTGCGATTAGCTCTCTCTGCCACACCATTTTGGTGCGGAGTGTATGGTGAAGAGAACTGTTGCACGATGCAGAGATCCTCAAGTTGTGTGGCAAACTCTTTGTTGCTGTACTCCCCAACACCATCTGAGCGTAAAACCTGTAGTTATCTGTTGCTTTCCATTACGGCCATCGCGAGCCACTTGAAGAAGCATGCCAAAGCTTTGTCTCTTCATCAAAGAGGATAGCTCCACACCATCCTTTTGGCATTGTCTTTGAAGAGCAGAAAGCATCGATGTCCCACATAGACCGTGGCCGTTGGTAGGGGTCCACATATATCAGTGTGGACCAGATTCAGCTTCTGGCTGAAGTCCTACTTTGTGGCCATAGGAAACATCTGTCGTGGTAGTTTTGCCTGCACGCAGTCTACACAAGACCGTTGACCTGTTCTTGCTTTTGCATTGATTGTATGGTTTGATTGCTCATGTTGTTGAGTCGTTTGTGCCGTAAACTAAGGTCTGGGCCAAAAACCTAGTGGAGACTAGGTACTACAAAGGGCGTATTTGGCTCTGTTATTGGAGTTGGTGCTGTGAAGTCCAGCTCAATCATGCCGTGCAGATTAGGTAAATTTCAACAAAGGTCCCGCCTTCAGAGCTCTTAAGGGTCACATGTCATCCGTAGCTGACGATTCGTGCGCCCTTCTTCATCAGCTGCCTTAGTGAGAGGAGGTTCACCACAATGTCAAGTATGCATAGCACATCCCCAAACTTCACTTGAGCACCATGGCACCCAGACACTGTCATTTTTCCTTTGGTGAAAACGGGCACTTGCCGCTTGTTGGCCACCGTGACGAAGCCTTTGGAGTAGGCTTCCAACTCGTGAAGGCAAGCCTTGTAATGGGTGATGTGCAAAGTACACCCACTTTCAAGGTCCCACACATAGGTGGAACGGACCAGCTCATCAGTGTGCTTGCTTGAGAGCTAGAGGACTGACCCAATGTAGTCGAACTGCTTCTCCTTGCCTCCATTTTGCTTCTTGGCCTTTGTGTTTTGCCTTTCTCTGGTTGCTTCACTTTATTGCCTGCTGCCTTCTTCTCCCCCTTTCCTCTCGAGTTGTTTTCTTTGTAATGTTGCTATTGCCTTGCTTGCTCTTCATCCCACATCCTATTCCTGGAATTCCTCCACAAGCTTCTTGCGTTAATGGCACTAAACTACAGGACGTGACCCTGCATTCTGGCCGCGTGCTGCTGCTGCACTTCAGGTGCTAGCGTTTGGTTCATATTGGGCTAATATCAAGGTGGATGCAGAGTTCCTTGTGGACTTGGTGTTTTGCAAGGGTTGAGTAGTGGACACGACAGTGCTCACACCTTGGTAAGTCGCATTGCTCAAGATCCTCTCCTTCTCTTTTATCAGTTGCCAGTCACATTGCTCTCAAAGAAGCATCTTACAGACGTATAATTTTGTGAGCTCCGCTTTATGCTTGAACTTCAGTACCTTCCTCACGTTGTTCGAGTCCGCAGTTAAACCGTTGACGAGAAAGGTCACGAATACAAGCTTAAAGACTGGAGCTTCTGTCACTATGAGCTGATTGTTGATTGACTTTGCTTTATTGATGTACGACCCGGTGTTGTCGAAGATGTTGAGGTTGATGTGAAACAGTTCAGTTCGGTGGTGGGACTTCAAGTTAAAGTCGCCGGACATATAAGTCTCTAGCAGGTAGGACCAAGTTGGGCGAGCAAGATCAGCAATCTCGTCGTACATCTGTATTGCCTACTAGATACGAGGAGATAGATGGTCGTCCAACACCATGAAATCAGCTTGAGTAAAGTACGTGAACTCTCCCACCACGCTTGACAGAAATCTTGGAGGCGGAGGCGTGTAGTAGTCGTTGTTGAATTTTCAAATGTCGTGTATGTAGGATGCTTGTTTGAACTTGTGCGCCTAATACGGGAAGTTTTCACCATTGTATTTGTCCACCTTGAGCTTGTGCAGATGTAGTGAGTATGTTGCTTGAGGCACACCTTCCTTGAGGTCATGGTACGCTTTGCCGTATGCTGCTCATGTGAGAGTGGCATAAAGCCTTGTGCCATTGGCTGTGGCCCTTGTGGTGGTACTGCTGCTCTTGCATGAACTCGTGCTCGCTATGCCGCAGAGGGTTATGGTCAGAGTGCTTGGTTCATCTGCTGGTATTGTGCTATGGGAGGCACCATAAACAAGTGTGGTATGCCTTTTTGTTATGCTCTGTCGCCTATACTTGTGGAGACATAGGTGGTTGCACGATTGGAAGAGGGCTTACTTGAGGCAAATGTGTAGACAATCGTTGTGAACCATGTTGCCGTTACATCTGATGTTGCTATTGATGCTGTAGTTGAAGATGTAGTTGTTGAAGCTGCTATTGCTGAGCCCATACCGGTTGCTGGTGAAGTTGTGTCATTTGGGTTGCTTCAGCCGCATGTGAGTGCTGTCACTGTTGCGTCTGCGATGCTTGAGTTGCATGGGTAAGCTACTCCTGTTGGCGTACTTGCTCTTGAGCAACAATCTGCTGCCTCACTGCCTCTTTCTCTCTTTCTCCACACCTTGACCTGCTGTGGTTTCTTGTTGCGCCATACGTTGCGCCCCATTAGCCAAGCATTGCACTTCTATAGTTTTGAGTTGTGCATGGTCTGTACCATGGCGCTTCTGCTCTTGGCCCATGCGCATGCCATGTGAATCAAATTGGTCATCAAGTGCAGGAAAAGCTGGCTGAGCGTTCTCCCCTTCCATTTTGCTCGTGCTTTAGTGCAAGAAGAACGCCACTCACATGCGTGAAGTGGCGTCACCTTTGCCTCTACTTTAGCACTTATACAAGGTTGGTGGAGAACGTCCCCACCACCAACGTAGTCTACAGCTACTTCTGTTACAAACTGCTCAGAGCACCACCTAGTGCTCCAATACCATGTTTTTTTTCTGAGATAGGCAACAAGGGCTAGGATCCTTGCTGATAAATCTTTGCATGATAAATAGTGCGGCATGTAAAATAAGAGGGCAAGGGTCTGGAATTTGGACTAGAATCTTGAATGATACAAAGTACAAGTATGGTACATGGAAAATCCTATGCAAGCTAGGCTAGCACAGCTCCTGACCCATAGAGATGCAACGCCTTGCAGGCCCTTCAGGCCATTGTAATAAGGGTCTTTGCACGGTCTTCAGGTTGATTGGCCTCCAGGGCAGCCTCCACACAGGCTGGCAGGCCTTGCCAAGCTTATAGGTGCCTTGGAGGGATCTCCAGCAGAGTCTTGGTCAGGGTTCCAAAGTCAGAGGCTTGAGCAGAGCTGAGTTCTTGCATAAATCTGAGATGCTAAGATGAATGTGATATGAGAGGAGCTTCCCCTTCTATACTTGTGGATCTAGCATGTTGACCACCTAAAGGAGAAGCTTCCTTCTAGTGGTTGAGGTCTGCAACCTCTTGGAGAAGCTTCCTTCTAGGAGAAGCTTCCTATAGGTTAGAGTTATTACTGGCATCCTTGCAGGTTCAGGAAAACGCTTCCTGGTTGAGGAAGCTTCATCAGGTATTCAGGTGTAGCTTCTCTAGGAGATTGCTTGCTTTGCATGCTTTTCTCTAACGGCCGTTGATGTTGCCATGCTGTTCTGTCAGATCCGACAATCAAGAGTGTCCTGAAGCTTGTACCAGATTGGTCCATGCAGGTTGAAGGGCCCACGCTTCATGCATGATGATGGTGATGCAATGTGGACCACATACCGAGGGTGCATGAGCCTTGCCTAGTCACTTAGAGGACTCCCTGACAAGGATGGCTATGCAGTGCTGCGTAGTAGGTAGCGCCCCTCACTACTAAGGCTAACTAGAGGCATGCGCATCCTTTTTGTGCATGCCAGCACACTATATTACAATTCAGGCCCTTTAGGCTGCTTTAGAGCTTGTTGTTAGAATTTATTCGGCCTGCAGAGGAGAGATTTCCCAGCACGCGTGGTCTCATGATTTCACCGTAAAATCCATAACTTTTCGTTAAGTGCTTCGAATGCAGCGCCGTCTTCACCATATCGGAGGTTAACACGAGCAAAGTAATCGCACCTCTCAACTATGAGCAACCTTTCAATTGATACATGCATCAAAATTATGAATTATGAGTTCAAAGGATGCATTTTCAATATACGTTATGCATTGTATGCTTTTCTTTCATTGAAATTTTAATTTTTTATTAATTCAATGTATTGAATTAATTGCAAAAATATCAATCCATATTATTGCTGATGAATTAGAATGTATGTTTAACATTAAATATAAATATGCTTTTATGATTTTTAATTTTCCCCCCTCAATAAACGATTTTTCATTATTCTTCTACTTTTTTGGTGGGAAGCGAAAACTTAAAAATAATTTTAATAAAATTTGTAACCAAAACCTGACAAAAAATATAGACTTTTACAAAGTTTTCCATTAAGATAAAATATGGCTTGATTAAAACAAAGTTGAAGAGTTCGTAAAATTTTTTATGCATGTTTAGCTTCCATTAAATGTTAAATAAATACTTCTTAAATATTGAATATAAAACATGGATTCCATTTTCAATGTTTTGTAACTTTTGTTTTTCATTTCTATGATTCATATTTGATTTTTAACCTATCTTTTTATTTCATTTATCCATAATTATAAACCATTTCTACTTCTGAAATAATTGAACGTTGTATTCCCCTTGAACTTAATTGTACAAACAATAATCATTTTATATTCAAATTAACGATTTGTATTTAAATTAGTTTTTTAAATGAAAACAGTTTAATCATATGATATTGCATTGATTGTTTTTTCAGATCATGGAATTGTAATTGTGTTTTTTTTGTACTGATGGTTGAATTGAATAGTTAAATCATAATAGTTCTATTTTTTAAAAACTTTATTCTATTCATCACGAAGTTTATTTACTACGTTTATAGAATGATTTCGAATATTTATGTCAACATAATGAAACAATGATGATGTTTTCTTGATCCGACTAAATTCAATATGAAAATTTGATAGACTTCCCGAAAGTATATTTTCATGATTCAAATGTTTTTATGATTTCGAATTACATTGACCTCTGGTTTTCCTATGAATTGTTTCCTGTGTAGTGTAGACTTAGATTTATACCTAGAATCTTACGTATCTAGAATGATATGATTTGCTGGTTGGATAATGCCTGAATGATATGCCTGTACGAACTAGTACTTGGATTTCATGGCTACCGATCGAAAGTTAGTTTTTTGACCCGACAACTTGGATTATTGAGGCAGGAATTGAAACGCTGTTGATTATTGTCCTCAACTTTTTGTTGGTTTTTTTGCTTCGCGGTTTCCACGATGTCGCTAGTTCTGGTCTTTCCTTGTGAGTAGTTCCGCTCACGAGAACTCAAATTGGGGTAGTTACAAGGTGTTTACTGACACAAACTTCGCGTCGGAAATCCCTGTTCTAATTGCCACCTTGAAACTCGCATACGTAAGCATCTACAGTACGATGTTTTTTTCCCATTAGCTACTCGCATCGAGGACCTCGCTGACATCGGTTTGTTCGGGGAGAACATGGTAATGTCTATCGGATTCCATCCGCTTGCCTGCGAAGCGATGTAACAAAGGATTTGATGAGGACAGAGACAAGGCCTGAATCGATGCACCGATTTTCATTTAGATTTAATGGTAGATAGGCGGGAGTTTGCACACGAATTTATCCGCGAGAGATCGCAACTATTTCGGGACCCGGCAAAGAAGTTGACGAAAGAGGAGGAATTGAACGACTCCCGCTGATTTCCTTGGACGTTTACCTAATGCCGTTCTACGTGGCATGCTTCGCAACATTTGGGCAACGTCCTTATTGCGGAAACGTTAAAAATCAGTTCAGATGCCCGACATGTGGACATTCTTCATCGAACGCTTTCTAGGACATTCGTTGCTAAATCTTCTTCTATACCGACGTTTCAAAATTCGTTTTCTTGACATGTCGTTCCAGGGGAAAAAACAAGCACTTTGCTCGCGCCATGACGTCATGCGCTACGCGCCGGGCGACGAACGACGTTCTTCCGAAAATTCAGGATCGGACTCGGACATCGAATAGCGCGAAATCAACGGATTCATGGTCGCAGTCCCGCCGTTTCGAATCGTTTCCCACGGAAACGAAGAATCAACCAAAATCGAAAATCGAGAGGGAAATCGATGAATCCTAGAATCGAAATCGACGATCCTTGCATTGGTTCAGGACCACAACCTCATAACAGCTCGCAAAAACTTCCCAGAAAATCGCTGTGCTGAAACCGTTGGTCAATCCCGAACACAACCTTGCGCTTATTGGTCGTTGAGGGTTGGCATGGTGGCCGACTGGAAGCAAGTGGCTGCCTGAACACTATGTGAATATCTGCTTTTGATGTCTGGCGGATCCTTCACATAAAGCCTGGCGGATCCTTCATATGAGAACAACGACGTTTTCAGCAAAACAGATCCCTATCATCCACCTCGGCATATTGAATGACAAGAATGTTGATCACGACTTCCCGCCAACATAATGAAGAATTCGCGCAGACGCTGTCAGAAGTCAGATAACGATACGCCTACCTCATCCGCTAATATTTCTCAACAAATATAATGAGACGCAGACAATGTCTGGGGAATTGGCGTATCCGACGGGGAAATTTTAATCCCTTATAATCACACCCGCGTCTCATAATTTCTTTGTATAGCTATACGACATACCCGAATAGTAGAAACTTAACACTGATTCGCCCGTAGTCCGGAGAAAAGAGTCGTCACTACCCATCAGCCGCCGCTACTGCCACATCAGTAACAAACAAATGATGCAAAAGTGGTGGCGAGACCACATGCGATGCGCTGATCGCATGGTATGCGGCGCCCTCTGCTAGTATCACAAACCCCTTCGTTGAATGGTTTTTGATACTAGCGAGGGGATGCTAGTTTAGAGTTTGAGGGGAGTTCGAGACTCCCCTTAAGTTGAAAGGGAACCTGGTAGGCCCCGTTATCACGAGGCCAAACAGGAGCCCGCGCAAAAATGAATCCATAAACCTTGAATGCAATTTGGGGTATGGTTTTAAAGCGGTTTGTGCATTAAAAGAATAGGTTTGCGTTTACAAGAAATCATCCAAAACAAAAGAAGGGCGTTTTCGCTCGATGGCGGGAGCTTTGAACTTTTTTGTCACGCAAAACCCCCACTTTGATATATGGTTTTACGTTTGGCGCCCCCCGAGTACAAAACATACAAAACCCTACATCAAACTGGGGGGTATACGTGAAAAAAAGTGGTCATCTCTCCCTCCCAATTCTTGCATAGAAGCGATGTGCGCATGCAATTTTTTTCATGCTTGCCCGTCAACACAAGCCGCAAGTGGGCATGATTTTTGCATGGGCTTTTGAGTGTTTGTTTTGCTACTACCGGGCGGTTCACAGTAACACTTTGCGTTTTTATAAGTATCTGAGCTATTTGGCCCAATATGTTTTCAAAACAGTTAACAAGCCTACTACTGGATGTGGATGAACAATGGAAAAATAATGAAATTCCATATGCCATCATCCAGTTCCGTTTCATGCAAGCCAAGTGTTATGACAGGAAGAAGTAAGGTAGTTCAATGTGAAGAACGGGGCATGCCACTTAACAAAGGACTGGGGATATTTGAGAATTTTTGAACCCAAAAGTGTACTTGTTATCTGAAATGCCGGAACTTGACAACATACATAAAACATGTGAGTGCGAGAGAACGGAGGCTCACTCCAACCATTCGGAGTTTTGGCAATTTGCGTGACGGGAGAGCGTGTTCTGATTCGCTCAATCGAGAAGTGCCTCTACAGTTTGACGGGGAACTTTGTGATCAATTCCATGGTTGGAGAAGCTTATCCAAGTCGATCGTAGTAATTGCTTCTGTAGCCTCGAACCATTTAGAAGTGTCATGATAACGTTCTGGTGGGTTCGAAAAGTGACCTTGAAGGTGGTTTGTCAGCTTGCAGTCATTCTCAGCTATTCTTCAAGAATTACCTCAGTGTGCGGCAGACATTACTACACTAGAGGTGGGACGTATAATGGCTGCGGTGAAGCAAAAAATAGGTTGCAATTTGCTTTTAGGACTCGTGTATGCCACTAGCATAACACTTATCCCCTTTTTTAGTTGCGACGCCCAAACGCGTAACTGTTGCCAGGCCGTGGGCAAGCTCGGTAGCCGCTCATGAGAGGATCAAGGTTTGAGAGTTGGTTGAACGGAACCTTGCTATTGTGTGCTGCGTCATACTTCTTCCACTTGACAAAACATTGATCTTTACCCTCTCATTCGCAGATTTTAGCCATAGCAAAATTAAGAAAAACCTTGTTATTGGTCTTGAACTCCTTGGTTTGACGATGTTAATTGGACGTTCGCTTCATGGGCGCTTGTGTTTGGTGAGGATTTAACAACTTTCTTCCCAAATGGTGGAAAATTCTTACCAATGTGTGTCGACAACAAAGATGTTCCTCTAGGACCACTATCCAATCACAATGGTTGGTTTTGTGCCATGAAGTACCTTGGACGATGTGTTTACCATTACGATAGATAATGCGGAGTTATACGCAAACTCGCCTTCTGGTAGCTTGACTGCTTAGTTGGCGTCGAGAGATTCGCTTAGAGTTTGAAGGATTTGCTCAAGTGTTTTGTTGGTTCGCTACGTTTGTTCATCGGTATGTTAAATGAACGCTGTTGAAATCTGAAGTTCTTCCGTTGGAGGACGTCAAAAATTTCACAAAGATGTTGTCGACGTTCCTCCCGGATTTGGATGAAAATGAGTATGTTGTCGTGGTATCCCGAGATGAAAATGTCAAGGTAGGGGTGAAAGATGTTTTTCATTGCTTCCATGAACATTGCAGGGATGTGTGTAAGTCTAAAAGACATAACCATTAACTTGAAATTCCTCTAACGTGTTCCATAGGCACTCTTTGCAATATCTTTGTCGTCGATGCGACTTTAGTGGTAGGCGCTCTGTGGAAGGGTTCCGTTGAATATTTTGACTCCTGGTAATTGGTCAAAAAGCTTGTCCGCTTGAGGTAGAGGGTAGCGGTTCTTCATCCCGATGTGGTTCAATACCCAGTAATCCACGCACGTCCACATTTTACCAGTTTTCTTTCTTACAAACACTACGAGCACATAGTATGAGGAAACTGATGGTAGGATAAACCTCTGAGTCATCATAACGTCCACTTGTCACTCCAGCTTCGTGAATTTGTGATCGCTCATCCAGAAGATCCTTTTGATGATTGGTCTGTCACAATTTTCAGCTCAATGTGGTGGTCTATGTGGCGTTTGGGAGGGATTTTGCTCGGGAATTCATCCATTTGTGGTTCATCATCCCTACAATGTACACTCTTCATACTATGAAAATGTAAAATGTGTGCCTTTGGACATTTCATGGTACCTTTGTGGAAGCTACGCCACAGTTCAATTTTCAATGATTGTTCATGAATGTAAGAGTGTGATTGTATGCTTAAGCACATGAGCTTTCTTGGAAATAAATGAAATTAATTTTCTAACATAGAATGGAAAACAATGGTTCAGTGTTTCACAACTCCATTCATAGTTAAGTGAAGAAGACATACATTTGTATTTATACATAAAACGTGCTAAAACTGAAACAAATGGACACGCTTATTTTTGGACACAAAACTCAGTGGAACTATGTTATGCCGATGGGCATACAAGAGTCCCAAAATCCACGAGCGACCTAGTTTTTTGCCTCGTCGCTCCTGGCCCAGTTTGCAGCTTTGTCGCACAAGTCTTTTTTTGCGCTCAAGGGAAATCTTAGTGAATATCTTTGAAATCCTGCGCATTGACGAACATTTTCTTGTAACATTAAGAACTCGTCGTAACCCACTCACGGTGTTTCCCAACATTTAGAGACTGCAAAGGACAGTCTCTCAAGCAACTTCAACAAACCTTGCAAACCCCATTCTCAATCGCGAAGCCGACATTGAACTAATAAGGGACTTCTCAAGTCTGCAAATCAGAGTGCAGCATTGTGTCACTCGATCTGCCAAAATACCTAACGCCTCGACCGAGCCCCGTTTTCTTGCACATACATCCTGTATATATGTTGCCATGGTTTTGCACTTTTATCAACAAAGTATGCTTTCTACTTATCAATTATATCGAACTCACTCCAATCTTGTGAAAAGCAATAAGCTCCATTTCCATCTATCAACCACTTCACTTCTGCAGAAATAACTCGTGGTATCAGAGCGCATCGGCCTGGGTGGAGCATAAGACTTATTTGTACATCAAATCAAGACACGCATGTATCTTTGAGCATGTCTCCACCTACATGAAATTTGTGGAGTTTGCGACAAAGTAAACGCATGGATTCAGTGCACATGGTGACAGTAGCGGTAACAGGCAAAGACAATGGCGATCGCAGAAGGTACCCTTCGAAGGAGCTTCAACCTCAACAAGGGGGATGAGGAGATGACGGCGTGTACTTCGGGTGGCACAACCAATCTAGATTTAGGCATTTTTGATATGCCAAGCCCGCCTGCACCACAAACCAGCACAACTCCATCAACAACACGAGACACAATCGCGGAGCTGACTAACCGGCTAGCGTAGATGGAAGCATTTCACAGAATTCTTATCAAATAACTACAGCAGTATGCTGCCAAAATTAATGACTCCAAAGTACGAGAAGTGGTACTTGTCGATCAACTTCACAACAAGGGATACTTAATTTTTCGAGGCCTTCCTTAGCCGTTTGATCATGAAAATCACAAGGGACCGATGGTCAAGATCTTCCTCACGAGTTTGGAGGTATATTTCACCTCTGCTTAGGTTGACTCAAACAAAAAGAGGATGAACCTCACAACCTCGCTTCTGCGAGGCACGCCTTTAAGTTGCTGGGCTTATCTCATGGCCATCCAACGTTAAGAGGCACCCATTGGCGATGATCCAACGGCTACTGCATCGTTGGCATCAGGCGTACTATCTGTCGAGCACGTTCACCGAACTTGGAAATTATCAATCACTCCCCCATTCAACCGGAGTGAATTCACCAAGGCACGCGTTGCTCGCTTTCGTAAGGTTAACAAGTAAAGAGAGGTTTGTTACTAGCTACTAAGACTGAGGCAGCTATACAGTGTGGTAGAATATAGGAAACATTTTTGTTAGATCATCACCCGCTGTAACCTTGCTGAAGATAAACTCGGTTTTAATGACAACATTGGCCTAAAATGAGATATTCACAGAGCAATCGGAATCTAAAAACTCACCAACAATGTTTTTCAGATCATCGCAGTCGTTCAACGAATCAACTTCACAGATTTCAACACAACGATTAATGTATCCTAGGGCTGGCGCTCGAGGTATCAATCACAATGGAACACTTGGCATTGGTTGTAGAATCAAGAGAACTAGAGTTGATGGAAGTCAATGCTGTTGAGAAAAAAAGGAGATCAAAGGACCTGTTACAATTATGGAAAGATTAGACATGTCACGAGGAACTGCCCTAGACAAAACTAAAGGGTGGGCGGGAAGCAGAAGAAAAAGAAAAAAGAAGGAGAGGAGTCAGGAAATGGCCGAGGTCAGGATTAAACGGTGGAACTCTTGCCCTTGCCAAACAACTTGCGCCGAATTATCCAATGTGAAGATATCTCTCACTCTCTCTATCTCTATCTCTCTCTCTCTCTCTCTCTCTCTCTCTCTCTCTCTCTCTCTCTCTCTC
>SZWC01030317.1:11014-24583 GCA_023375785.1 Penium margaritaceum | reverse complement strand
CGAGAGTGAGTGGCTCGTGGGTGCGTGACAAAGACACGAGAAACGGGGCGCAGTGCATCTTGCCTTGCGCACAATCCAGGCAATTAGCAGTACAAGGTGCAGAGAAAGTAGCAGCGTCCAAACCAGCAGCAGGATGATGGCGAAGCAAGCTGCGTATGGCGGCGGTGTGCACGTGGCAGAGGCATCGATGCAGCAGGCGAGTGTGCTCAGGGGAGACTGAGGGAGCAACATAGTGTAGAGCAACATAGACATGAGTAGGTGTAGTGGCGGTCGGAATGGGTGCAAACAATGGAACACGATGTAGTTTTTCATACCAAAGACCACAAAGAACATCACGTCCAGAAGACTAAAGGGAGACAGTGTCGACACCAGAAGACGCCACAAAATCCATACCCTGATCATCAAGAGTAGTGACAAACAACAGACTGACCTCAAGTACGGGCACGAACAACACATCAGGCAGAAACAGATCACCGTCAGGTCCAAGAAAACGCACGATGCCAAAACCCTGCACTGATAGCATTTGCCCCGATCCAGTATCAATGAACCGTACATCACCGACATGTCCCAACAACATAAATGCGAGACGCGACGACGTCATTTGATGAGTAGCTCCTATGTCATTAATCTAAAATTCGTGGGACATGCGTGCAGGTGATGTGACATGACATGCAGCGATGTTGCCAGTGAAACCAACAGAAGGTGGCGCATGCTTAGGACAAGCTGCAAAGTGATGGGGATAAGAGACATGCTGCCAATCCTCAATCCATGCACCCTCAACAACCGGACTATCCAAGGACGCTCCCTGAAGGTCTCCATCCGACTCACAGTGGTGACCTCGAATCCAAACCGCGAGACTCACACTGTAGGAGACCGTTGTAGGTCGAGTACCTGGAAGTGGATGGTGAGAGCCCTAGGAAAGGACCAAGGAAGACTGCATGTCCGGCGGGTCAGACCCATAGATGTGTGCTGAAGGAGAGGAAGTGAATGTGTGGGGAGCAGGCTCATGAAGCCACGAATGAGTTGTGTGGAATGGTAAGGGTGGCCCATAGAACGAGGGGACCCAGTAGGGTGGTGTCCATGCCACCTCGGGTGGAGGCATTGCTGGCGATGCCATGCTGACAAGAACGGACAGCTCAGAGGAGAGAAATAATGGAGGAGTGATGGCTGAACTTGAGAATGGTCTCTCACAATGCCGGGAAAAATCCCCAAGCACCCGGGTCTTGAGCGATAGGGAGAGAATGTGAAAGAACACAAGAGTAGGAGAGAAGAGAACAAAGAGGTAAGGAAGGGGAAGCCAAGGGCACAAGAAAAATACCCATGTGTTCACGTCACCACTCGAGAGGCGAAGAGATATGTCGGGGTATTGGGAGGAGGACCCGGGTACCCGGGTAGCGAGCAAAGGAGTAGATCGTGACCAAAACCCCCAGGGTTGGCCTACGAGGAAGTAGAAAACTCCGACGAGGCCGGGTTCAATCCTCACAACCGTTGGTCTCCCGAGACATTGGGACAATCCTCCAAATGTCCAAGTCTCGACCCGGAGGAGGAGAAGAGAAGTGAAAGGAAGTGCCAAAAGAGAAAGATAAAGCAGAAAATAAATGCAAACAGAAAGGGGAAAAAAAAAAAAGGTAAAAGATGGAGATCTGCAGGGATGGCCCTTGAGAGGGTCTGCCGAGGAGGGGGACCTAGGTACACCCTGGGCCCGTGTTTTGTTTGTTGTCTGCAGCTTGGGAGCCCGGAGCTTGTGACCGCAAAGCTCGGCAGTCGATGGGCCTTTGCGATCGACGGAGACCGACGGCTCCGTCGATCAACGAGCCAGTCTCTGCTGGCTGCATGAAATATGGGGGCGGGCTATTTCCAGGAAACCGCACGTTGCTGCTGCGCGCTGCTGAGCTACATGCTGCTGCTAATGCAAACTGCTGCGCAAACTGCTGCTGGTGCTGCAAACTGGTTGCTATGCTACATGCTATTGCTTTTGTAAGATGCGGCTGCAAGATGCTGTGCTACACACTGCCGCTGCTGCGAGCTGCTGCGCCAGCCGCGATGGCTAATGGTCCTAATGCGGCTGCGGAATGCTGCTGCTGCAGTTGGCTGCCGACGTGCACCGGTGCTGCTGCGAGGGCAGCGCCTGTCCTCGCGATTTCACAATGGCTTGTGGTGTTGCTACAGTAAGAAGCAGTAGGATAGAGGAAGGGCGGGGGCAACAATACCCAGTCCACAAGAGAGGAGTGGGCAGCAAGAGTGCTGCCTAAGCTATTGAAGAAAGCAAGCACCAAGGGCGCTGCTGCCACGGTTTTCGAGGCAGCACCGTCGCTGGCGGCTGGGCAAAGAGACCCAAGGCGCGCAATGGTGTAGCCGCAACCTGCAGTTGCGGTTGCTGCCACAGCGCAGATTGCTGTGGCTGTGGCGGAGAGTGCCACCGAAGAGAGTTGCTGCGGCACTGAAAACCGCAGTCAGTAGCTGTTCCTGTTACTTGATGACTGAGAGTGACGCCATAGGTCTGCCGCTTGGTTGTGCGCGCTTGTTGCCGCTGAGAGGGCAGCCGCAAGGAGGGAACTGCTGCCAAATTTCAGCAGCGTTCCACCTCTGGTTCTGCCGGAGTACTACGTTGCGTGAGCCCTAAGCTCAGATTCGCCACATTGCCAGGATCTGTTCGCCCCCACCCAGCCCAACCCAACCCAGCAAGAAGCTGCTGCTGCGCGTTGCATTGTGGGATGCGAGGGTGCAGTCGCACAACTGCTATGATACCATGAGGGAATGGAGAACCCCCCTTCAACGACATTCCATGTGAGAGTGTGGGTCGTGAGGGACACAATGCAAGAAACGACGCTGAGAATGGTGGAGAGATGGCGAAGATCTAGTTGAAAGAATGAGAACTAAAGGAACAATAAGTGCAAGAGGGGGAAATCCCCTCCACTCTCGATACGGCCAGCGAACGTGCAAACTGTGTGACAGCTGGTCTATGAGAAACTCCAAGAAAATAGCTACCAGCTCCCAAACAACAACTAGGCAGAACCCGGTAACAGGTCGACAAATTGGTTCCCGAGGGTACGAACACATACTACCGTGTGCACATGTAGCCCTTGTCGCTGACGGTTATGCTAAATCTCTATGCCAAGGAAGACGACGACATGACTGAGATCCTTCATCTTGTACACCGATAGGAGGAAAGCCTTCGCAGTCCAGAAAGCTTGTACCGGTCAATGATACCATCGGGCTTGCGCTTGCGTCAATACACCCTTCGGGCTACGACCCAGTGGTTGGTTAAACTGTTTGTAAACGCCATGTCATCGATGGCATCAACCTCTTTGTGTATGGCCTAAACCTAGCAGGCCGCATCTGGAGCGGAACAAGCCTTGCAGACTGTGTCCAGATCAGGCAAGAGCATCGCGGTGCCATGCAATGGCATGAAAGAATTCATCCGTGCTCATTGAGTATCTGATTTCTCAATATTTGTATACAACAATAGCGGATAATCCTAGTGGGTCCACACCACTGGCAGGAGTAGTGTGGTTAGTTGTGGGGACCATAGGCAACATAAGGGATGATCGGACACAGAACCCCTGATGAGGAATCAGATTTAGAGGTGGATTCCAGTGGACAGAGGACGACCGCCAGGTGCCCGACTGAATTACGCCGGGACAGATGAGGGCGAGGCACGCAGCTGGTTTGTAGCTGGAGGGACTGGCATACTGTCGGACTACAATGCAGATGTGGTTGGTAGTTACCCAGGAGATACTACATGCAATGATTTAGGCAACAATGTAGGTCGTGATGCAGATGCAACACAAGATGAAGTTCTAGGACGTGTAGATGTAGTATCCGGTGATGACATAGATAGTGATGTAGGTAGCATTGTAGATGCTAACACAGGTGCTGACGTATGTCCTGATGTATGCGTCAGTATAGAAACTTACCTCAGAGAAGTAGGAGCATAGGATGGTACGGAAGTGGAGGATGGTGTGGGTGCAAGGACACTTAGGCACTGGAGTAGATGAAACTAGAGACATGGGTGAGAGAGGCAAGGTGCCAGAGGGCCATCCGGTCTGAAACTTATGTCAACGTGAGAAGCCATGGTGAGAGAAAGGACGCAATGAACAACGTCGTGATTGAACGTTATCTCAAAGAAGAGAGCCTCAAGTGTCTCAGTAGCCTCGAAGAGAGGTTAGGGATACTACTTACATAAAGCAAACCAGAAAACTTACAAAAGAATAAAACAAGAAAACCCAACTCAAACCACTCTCGATTACGGGGTCCTAAGGAAGAGGCACAATCCACCACTAGGAGAAAGATTCTGGTGATTGTGGTCCTTTTGGAGCCTGATAGTGACAGTGTTGTTCACAGTGGAAGCACGACGACGGTACCAGAATTCGTAAGGAGTGACATGATTTGGATGCAATCAATAAGGAACCTGGCTATACACCTATGTCATGTTCTTCATGGACTTGTAAACAAAGGCTTCAGACTGGCCAGACTCAACCAACATCGTCTGAACCTCGTCAATGAGATTGTGGTTCTAGCATTTAGATATGTTGTTCTTCTGAGGGATGTAGGGGATAGAAGAATCAAACCAGCCCTCAGCTAATGTAAAGAAACAAAGACTGGGTGTAATGAACTGAGATAGAGTTAATCAAGGGAGTTTCATGCACTAGGTGAAGTGTGCATGATACTTTCTGCTATACTAGGAAGCTTCTATGTAAGGTACTCATTGGTCCAGGTGATGTAGTTTGTGATTGGTTGGTGGTTCTTGGTGGGAGGAGGGTTGGGAGGGGAGGGGGATGACATGGGAAGTGTATGTGGAGGTGTTTGGCTGGTATGTGGTTTGTGCTTGGGAATGTATTCTTGTGTATGGTGGTTTGTGATGGGTTGGTGGTAGTTGGAGGGGGAAGGGTGGGAAGGGGGATGGGATTGGATTGGCTGCAGGTTGAGCTGCAACTCCATCAAGCACCACCGTTGTTTTGTAATTGCTTTGATTTTTTTCTTTCCTAACCAAATTCTTTGGTGATTTTTCGATTTCCCCCTTCTTTTGCATGCAGCGGTCCCACTTCTTTGTTTTTGTTTGTTCACCTCTCGCTCTCACATGCACCCACTCCCCCTTGTCTCAATTTCCCCCAGAGAAGAGGGGGCACTTGGACACTAGGGGGGGATAAAAAAACAAAAAGAGTGAGGGGGATCACGTCGCCCCTTCACGCTGACCTCGCTCGCTGAGCGAGCGGGCAAGGAGGGGCTGAGACAGCAAAGGGGGGGAGGTCCTGTCTGCCCCTCTGAATGCGCCCCTCTGTCAGTCGGTCGACGGGGCCGAAAGAGTTAACGGGACTGACAGGGCCCCTCCAAGGGGGCCCATCTATGGGGGCTTGACGGGGCCCTTCCGAGGGAGCCCTCAAAGGAGGGCTGCGAGGCCCTTCCGGCAGCAGTAGCTGTGGTGGCCGGTACAACTACTATGGTTGCTACTATTGCTGCTGCTTTTGCCATTGCTGTTTTTACTGTGCACAACAGCTACCGTTGTTGCTGCTACTGATGCTGATGCATCTTCTACTGGTGCTGGTGCTACTACTACTGCTGCTATTGTGCTACTACTACTACTGCTACTGTTGTACCCTCTACTGCTACTACCGCCGTCTTTGTTGATGTTCGGCGCAACAGCTACCGCTGCTGCTTGCTACTACTACTGCTATTGGTCCTGCTATTTCTGCTACTGCTACTACTAATACTACTACTACTTCTACTACTGCTGCTACTACTACTAATTCTGCTACTGCTGCTGCTACTGTTGCTACCGCTGCTGTTGCTATTGCCACTGCTACTACCACCACAACTGCTGCTGCTGCCACCGTTGCCGCTGTTCACTGCCCTTGTGGTGTTCACATGCAGCAAATTAGCGCTCCCTCACTCTGCTGCCGGCGTGGTGCCATGTGGCGCATTCTCTTTGCGTTCTGCCTGTTATGCTTCTACTGCTTTTGCTACTCACACACCCCCCTGTACTCTGATAGCAAGATATAATTAATAAGGACATGCAGCCCCATGCAAAACTGTCATGAGCTGTGGGTGTGAGGGACAGACAGTGAATGCCAAATCTGGCAAAGTCTGAAACACATTAAGAACAAGGAGGAAGTACAATGAGCCCTACTAAGAGCTTATGTACTGGGGACTGGCGGCTAGACCACTAGGCCCCATCATCCCCGTTGCACCAAAAGACACGCATAGGGAATACACGTGTCACAGAACATGAAACCACACAACGGAGGTCTCCCAAGGCACCGGAACAGTCAATCGTGCGCCTGGATCTTGGTCGACGAAAAATATCCAGTATACTCCATACACATCCAGACTCTACGGTGACATACAAGCATTACCGCTTAACCAGGCTAGGCAAGTTTAGGCCTCCCAAGATGTCAGATAATGTCACCGGACGTCCGGGTCTCAGCCACATGCAAGCTATACACGTCTGATCACAAATGAGTGCTGGGTCTTCCGAGGCACTGGCACACACAACCAAGTGCCCGGGTCTCAATCACCAAGGCTGAATGAGCAGTGTCTCAAACACACAGAATAAGCGTCTAGTCAGCACAACATGCTTTCCGAGTCTCGGAAGCGACACTAGTACCATTGGGTCTCCATATTGTACCGATACAATCCACCGAGTGCGCGGGTCTTGACCCACCAAGAAAACTCTCCTAGCTCCTGACAAACCAACCAGGCTGCTGGAACGCATCGCTCGCGTTTTGCCAGTAATTTTGTAGGAGCTAGAGAAGTCTCAGGAAACTTTGGAGGCCCGTCGTGTCATCACGCTCTCCTCTACCATGTACCACCGACATGGGGTACATGGATAATCCATCTTCGTCGCTCGTAACGGGTGGAAGCCACAGAAACCAAAACCTCCCATGACCATGGCTTTAGCGGTGACTCTCACTGCTACTACCACTGCTGCGTCTCTGTTACATAGCTCAGCAAGGGATGCCTCGCCGCTCTGATACCATGAGAAACTCATTGGAAGCTTCCTAGCTTTGCTATTGCTAACATGGAGACACGGTCCAGGCAACTGGCGCACTAGCAAGAAAGCAAGTACAAGAAACAGCAAGAGTTAGACTACGGAGACGCGAAAAGTCTCATAAGCTTCACTAGTTTAGTAATGCAGAGAGAAATGAAAAATAACAAGTACACATCATAAATACCTGCTGCGTTGCATTGCGGGTGACGCACGCGAGAGTATCAGTTTGTTCCAAAACCGGCCCAAAACTAGTATTTTGGCTGTAACTCCGTGCACAGGTATCCAAACGCATCACCGTTTGAACTAGAGACATAGAATCTTGAGCCAGACACTACAAATGGTCACACGTACAGGTCCGGCATCGATCAGTGGAAAGACAATGCAAAACATGCAAATCGGCTCAGGAGCCAGTCCACTGAGAAAACTCTATTGAATACCAAAAAACTGCAGAGCATCCTAGCAAGCATCCGGGACGTCGTGGCAGCCGTCTGGCAGCTGTTGGTGGGTGGAGCCACCACCCGTCGGTGCTCTGGGTCCGCATCAGAGATATGCACGAGCATGGACACGACTGAGTGGACACTGTCAGCTGTACAAATAGACGGGGATGACTCACATTACAATACTTGTTAGTTTTCATCTCCCTATGCTGTTGAAGCATATGAGACTAAGCACGTCTCTCCTAGCCAAACCCGTGTTCTCCTTGTGCTAGAATGTGTCTAGGGCGTGCAGGCCCATGCAGGATGAGACATGAGCTTTGGTGGTGAGCGGGAGAAATGCAGCGCCAAGATTTGGCTAAGTCTAGAACAAATGAATTAAGAATCAAGGAGAGAGTAGAATGAGCCCTGCTGAGGGCTTATGTACTGGCAACTGGCTCTAGCCCACCAGGCCCGTCATCCCCGTTGCACCAAAAGGCACAAAAGAGGAATATGCATGTCATAGAGTATGAAAAGAAAACAATGGAGGTTTCCTGAGGCACTGGAATAGTCAACCGGGTGTTTGGGTCTCGACCGACAGGAAAATATGCGATATAGCCCAAACTTCTCCAAACTCTATGGTGATACACTAGCATCACCGACTAGCTAGGCGAGACAAGTTTAGGCCTCCCAAGACGTTGGAACATGTAACCGGGCGTCCGGGTCTAAGCCACATGCAAACTACACACGCTTGATAAGGGGCCAACAAGATTAGAACAATCAGTATTCGGTCTCCCGAGATGCCGGTACAAACCATCAAGTACCCGGGTCTCGACCACGGAAAGAGTGCACCACCTGTCAGAGACTATGCGGTGAACTTCCATGGGGTCTCCTGGTGCATTGGCACAAACCACCAGGTGCCCAGGTCTCGACCATCGAGAAATCTCTATTGAACATGTATGGGTAGATTGAGCTACTAGAATGCACCATGCCTGTCACAGAAGGAGTAATGTAGCCACTGGAGAACCATCAGCTCAAACTAGGAGGCTCTCCTTAAACAAGGCTACATGATAGCTCAAAGCTTACACACCAACACTCCCCTTGGGCTACAAGAGCTGTCAACAAGGTACCAACTGGGAAGATACATACTCATCCCCTCCATGAGAGAATTTGGGGAACATGAACCCAAACACCGCTGTGCTCGGACAACTATGCTCCCCCTACATGCAGAAGGCTATAAACATTGTTGTCTGGAGAGAAAAACTATGCTCCCCTTGCATGCAGGCTCAAACGATCATGGGAAGAACAACCAAGCAATGATCACACCTGAAGTAGCTGGAGATGTGAATACATCATCAGAGAGATGAGGATGGGACTACAATGGCTACCATATGTACAACTCGCTCATGCATTTTCTAACGCCTGTCACTCACCACATGGAGTCTGCCAGAGATCCCAAGTGGCAGTATCCTGGGTGTCACTCTCATCAGACTCAGAGGGTGAAGGAGTGGAGAAGACGCTGCCGAATGCTCCATGAGTGAGAGAGGAGAGAGTGGATGAACCCCCCACATATGAGAGGTGCCACATGTCCCAATTACTAGACTCCAAAGTAGTACAAGTAGAGAGGATGGTGTTGGAAGGTCCTGGAGTGTAGCTTGCAGACGGAGTTGGATCTGTTTATGTGAAACTCACTCCTATAATCGGTACAGCAACTGTACACTCCAATGTGCGTAGATGCTCGTTTTCTACAACCAAATCATCTTGGAGAAGTGAGGCGCGCTCACGCATCTCGGCATGATCCTCCTGAGTCATTATGCGCAACTCAAACTCAACATCCTCGAGCACTCCCATCACCTCATTGTACGTGGTGGATAGGGAGTCAACCAATCTATGGAGCACCACCACTTCCATCTCTGCTGCTCGAAGCTGAGTGGCTACATGTGCCGTGCCTCCTGAAGCAACATGTCTCAAAATGTCCAGTGACTGAGACAAAGGGTCATCTGAAGGACGTGGATGCGGGAAAACCTGTGAGGTAAGCGGCGTGCAAGTCTAGGAGGTGAAGAGGGGTGGTCTAGGTGTAGAGGAGAAGGAGGAGGGGGTGAGCTGAAGGATGTCCCAATGTTGTCTGATGTATCATCACTACTCACTACATCAGGATCCCCATCCTTTTAGGTGTTGTCCGAGGGTGTTATGGAACTGGACTCAGAATCATCTGGGTTTTGTCCACTACAACCCTCAGCAAGCATCTCGGCCACCGTATACTGTAGTGCACGCAACCACCCCTCTGCAACCCTCAGCTCACACTCTCTAGAATTCTGGATGTAATCGATCCTCCCCATGTCCCCAATGAAGATGTAACCTGGAGCATCCTCTGGTGGAGGGATATCATCAAACAATATCTCTCAAATGGCAGCGATGTAAGTCTCCTACGCACTGATCTGGGAGCAAATCTCGTCCTCCGCAGCTCGGCAACTAAGACCAAAATGACTAGGTACTGCCAACCTAGTGAAGGGAACTAGCTCTATAGTCACTACCATAGGTGGGCAAGACTCCGATGCCCCCTCCAAGATGTCTCTATCAGCTGTTGCACGATCACTGACAACTAAGGGAACAGCAGACATAGCTGATGTGGTCGATGCAGCTGAAGGTGTTTATGTGGCTGATGCTGGCAATGCATCTGATGCCAGAGATGGTATCGANGATCTGGGAGCAAATCTCGTCCTCCGCAGCTCGGCAACTAAGACCAAAATGACTAGGTACTGCCAACCTAGTGAAGGGAACTAGCTCTATAGTCACTACCATAGGTGGGCAAGACTCCGATGCCCCCTCCAAGATGTCTCTATCAGCTGTTGCACGATCACTGACAACTAAGGGAACAGCAGACATAGCTGATGTGGTCGATGCAGCTGAAGGTGTTTATGTGGCTGATGCTGGCAATGCATCTGATGCCAGAGATGGTATCGATGCCGTCCGTACAGGTAATGCAAATAGTGAAGGTGGTAGTACTGATGCAGCTGGCGCTACTGGTGCAGCTGGTGCTGGTGATACAGTAGAGGATGTTTGTGCTGAACACGATGTCAATACAGCTGATGTCTTAGAGGGTGATGTAGAAGACGTAAGATTTGTCACTGATGTAGAAGATAGAGCTGATGTAGCATCTAAAGAAGATGATGATCCTGATGGCACCGACACTATCCATGCATAGGATCCTGATGAAGACATCGACCCCAGTGATAAAGCTGGTCCATCTGATGAGGATGATGAGGCCGGTTCAGCCAATACAAGGAGCGGAGCTGATGTGGAAGATGAAGGCACTCTAGAGGCACCAGATACAACTGGTGCAGTCGCCACTATGGATGTAGTAGATGCAGCTGTCATTGATGCTATTGAAGTACCTGATGCTGACAGAGGTGTCGATGGAGCTGGTGAAGGCGATGTAGAGGAAGAAGCTAACACTGGAGAGGAAACTGATGACATGACTATAGTGGAAGATTGAGCAGCTGGTGTTGTTGGAGAAACTATCATAGCTGATGCAATGGGTGCTGTAAGCGAAGTAAGTGCTGTAGAAGAGGTTGATATCGATGAAGCTATGGATGCAGTAGATGATGCCGATGCTGCGGCTGTTGGTGAAGAAGAAGATGGAACGTTTTTTGGCTACTGGTACACCTTTCATAGCTAATATATCTGATGCTCTAAGTAGAGCAGGTTTTGTAGAGAGGACTGATGTTGTTGATGTTGCTAAAGATGTAGACGATGTAGAGGATGCTGCTATTGGCGATGGAATAGGTGATGTGGCTAGTGTAGCAAGTACGGCTATGCCAGCTGATGAAGTTGGTACTGTAGATGATGCGGAAAGCGTGGATGTAGACAACGTGGATGTGTCTAATGCTGCTACTACTGCTAAAGCAGTAGAACCTGAAAACGACACTACTGTAGGCGATACAACAGGTGGGGCAGATTGTGTAGCAACTTCAGTTGTATCAGATGATATAGCTGGTACCATAGAGGATGCAGGAAGCGTGGATGTAGACTATGTGGATGTGTCTGATGCTGCTACTGCTGCTAAAGCTATAGAAGCTGTAGGGGACGCTACTACTACTGATGCAATAGGTGGGGAAGCTGGTGTAGCAAGTGTAGTTGTACCAGCTAATGCAGCTGGTACTGTAGAGAATACTCAAAGCGTGGATGTAGAATGTGTGGATATGTCTGATGTTGCTACTGCTAATGGACCTGTTCTAACAGATGCAGTACTAGGTGCTCCTACTCTATCCTCTGTGCTCACTGGTGTAGTCAATGTCGAAGTGGATGGATGCACACACCCCCCCTCAACCGGTGCGAAGACAGAAGCTGGTGGAGATGAAGACGTGCCAAAGACCAGACAAATATGACGCGCTGGATGACGACGACATCGCTCAGCAGGAGGCTGACTGGGAGGGGGCATGACACCAGTGGAGCGTAGGATGGAGAGAATAGCCTTGGACTAGGAAGAAAGGTCTAGTGCAGCTGGGGAAGGTCCCTCAGAGGAAGATGAAGGAGATGTGGATGATGGGGACCAGGAAGATTCAACCTGATGAGAGAGGAGGTAGTCCCTGACCTGTTGTATCATATGCCGCAGACTCTGGAGCTCGGCGTACAGGATCTCCAGAGCGCCGGTGTGGGGAACGGATGAATGAGGGAGGTCCGTCTACTGTGGGGTGTGAGGGGACTCATGAGGCTAGAGCCAGGATGGATGCCACCCACTAGGGTGCAGGTGACACTGGCGCCTACCGTGGCGTCCATCGCCATAGAAGTGGCAGGCAAATCCACAAAGAGTTGGATCCTGCCGGGGAAGAAGATGACCAATCCTATGAGAGTCATGGTGGTGAGGATGGAGACTTCCGTGTCCGTGGTTAGAGACCAACCACATGAGTGGCTGGAGAGCAGTACCACTAAAAGGTGGTGCTGGTAGCCACACATCCCTGAAGGCAAAGGGTGAGGCGGATGAGCGTGGAGAGTGTCTTGTCGTGGTGGTGACGAGGACCATGGAGACGGCTGACCAGTGGGTGGAGGTGGTCTGGGCACCAAGCCTTCGGGCTGATGACACACATAGGCGTATAGAGAGCCAGCTCTGGTCGTAGTAGAAGCCGTCCACAGAGGAAGCTGGCCAAGATGCCCAGGAGAGGGTGATGCCAAAGGGCGTGCCAGAGTGCCAGTGGGCTGGTGACACGGCAGTGTGAAAGGAACGCTCTCTCCTGGTGGTGAAGAAACTGACCACAGGGGTGAATGGCCAGCACCACCGTGAGGTGGTGGCGCCGGCGGTGTGATCACCGTGGCAGAAAGCAACCCGCGATGGGAGTGACCGTGGGAGATATTGTGTCCCGGCGGTGTAGAAACTGAGCATGGGAGGACATGGCCGGGATAATCACGTGGAGGTGGTCCAGGCTGCAGCTTCAGAGGTTCTCAGGGTCACGGATGAAGAATGTGAGAGTGTAGAACACTATAAGTGGACAAGGGAGAAATCGCCTGTGTCAGGTAGGGGCCAGGAAGTGGCCCCGGCCATGGTAACATCGTGCCGAGAGGGACGGTGAGATGGGATGGGGTTGAGAGGAGTTGTCACTGTCCCTAGTGAATTCAAAGATGCGGGGTGAGAGCCCGGATTTGGTTGAACTAGGAAAAAGAGAAAGGCTATAGTACACGGTAGACATGCTTGAGCTAAAACGAAGAAAAAGAAAAAGAAGATGGTATGGTAAAATTCCCTTTCTTCTAAGGAGAATAGACAAGATAAATACCAATAAAAGGATGAACATATGGTCTGAAGAGAAAAGTTCTAGAGACACCCCTGGATTATCGAGTGCCTATGTTTTCTTGATTGCCCCTGGGAGACCTAAAAGCCCCTTTTCTTGGCGATGAAGTGGCCGGGTCAAATCCGGCGTGAGCAATAAACATCGATCTGCAACTACCCACGATCGCGTGGGTGATTTCTCATCGACGCGAAAGTTGTGGGTGGATGTCACCACTGCGAGGTACCTACGGCGACAAACAAAAGCTGATGACATAAGCAAAACTGCAAGAACGAGGGTCCATGGGAGCGAGAGAGAGCCAGCTGGCAAGAGAGAGAGAGAGAGAGAGAGAGAGAGAGAGAGAGAGAGAGAGAGATAGAGAGAGAGAGAGAGAGAGAGAGAGAGAGGG
>SZWC01030314.1:0-12770 GCA_023375785.1 Penium margaritaceum | reverse complement strand
CTCCTTCTCCTTTTCCTTCTCCTTCTCCTTCTCCTTCTCCTGTTCCTTCTCCTTCTCCTACTCCTTCTCCTTTTCCTTCTCCTTCTCCTTCTCCTTCTCCTGTTCCTTCTCCTTCTCCTTCTCCTCCGTCTCCTTCTCCTTCTCCTTCTCCTTCTCCTTATTCTTCTCCTTCTCCTTCTCCTTCTCCTTCTCCTTCTCCTTTTCCTTCTCCTTCTCCTTCTCCTCCTTCTCCTTCTCCTTCTCCTTCTCCTTCTCCTTCTCCACAGTTGGCGGCCTCTCTTGACTCCAAGGGACACAAAAGGAAGGAGAAGAAGAAAAAGGGCAAGAAGTAGAGGCATTGCCTCTCTTAACCTTTGCTTCCTTTCTTGCTTTTTGGTCTACACTTTCCTGGTGTGCCTTGCTACCGTGGTCAGCCACTGTGAGGCTGTTGTGGCTCGGGGGGCGTGTTGATTGGAGCCACAAACAGCCTGGTCTGATTGGCTATTGAGGTCTAGCTAGGAGAGACTATCCAGTACCATGATGTCACCCGGGTTCTTAGGTGACAGCACTCTGGTTATGCGTGATTCACTTGCATGTATTTTATGGACTAGTTTAGTTGTGTGCCGCCGGGTTCCACCCTGGCGGCGTGACCCCCACAAGTGGGTGCCCACTTGTGGGGTGGTAGGTGGAGCGGGCTAGCCGCCTCAACCCACCAAGTAGGAATAGACCTGTGGGGCTTATTCTTCGCTTCTTCTTGGCTTATTCTTCGCTCTGATACCATAAAAAGACAAAAACCAACAGTTTTCTTTGTCCTATATGAAGTGAACAGAGTAGGAGTAGATGGAGGAGCACGGGAAGCCATGGATGGGACCAAGCTTGTTAAGAACCAAGAAGAAGCGAAGAATAAGCCACACAGGTCTATTCCTACTTGGTGGGTTGAGGCGGCTAGCCCGCTCTACCTACCACCCCACAAGTGGGCACCCACTTGTGGGGGTCACGCCGCCAGGGTGGAACCCGGCGGCACACAACAAAACTAGTCCATAAAATACATGCAAGTGAATCACGCATAACCAGAGTGCTGTCACCTAAGAACCCGGGTGACATCATGGTACTGGATAGTCTCTCCTAGCTAGACCTAAACAACCAATCAGACCAGGCTGTTTGTCGCTCCAATCAACAAGGCCTACTTGAGCGAGTTTACCGCGCTCATGGAGGAAGTCGAAAGCTTCACTGAGAGTGGCGGTACCCAGAAATTCAAGTACCCAGAGTGCTTGCTGCTGGAGTACTTGCACGATGGTCTTGCTAGCGAGAAACTGAAGGACAAGACCACTACGACCGCAATGGGCCGAGCTTGGATAAGCATGAGGGCGTTGCGAGACTACATGAGCGAATTGTATTCGACGAAATCAAAGTACTTTTGGGATGTACGGCCGAACATACGTGCACAGCAAGGTCGCGATGCATGCATGGATGCTGCAGGGGCTGGAGGGAGAGCCGGGCAACGGGGCGGGGTTAAGGGCAAGCACCCGGTAAACCCCCCAGGCAAGAAGACTGGTGGGAACAAGCCCCCCAACCACAAGCGTGAACACGACAATGACGTGCTGCAGGTGGCGCGCAAGCGTCGTAACACGGCCTTCGGCGAGGGATTGTACCACAACTGCATGCATCCCGGACACTTCAGGGTACAGTGTCTTGAGGCTGCTGGTGGTGGACAAGAGGCCACGACGTTAGCACAACAGCAGCACCTCGCGGGGAGGGTGTAGCAGGAGTCTGCGGACAGGGCCGTGGACAGGTTTGCGGTCGCGGTAATGGGCTCTTCCGTGGTGACGGACAAGGCCATGGGACGGGTTTTCCCCATCCCTGAGTGGTATTAGTGGGGACCAATCAAGGGTAAAACTGGATCAAGAGTGTGGGTTCATGTTTTCTGACGAGGATGTTAAACAATTTGAGTTTCTGACGAGTTCAATGTCTCCGTTGTTTTCTCACCTCTCGTTGGACCTCATTCAATTCTTGCTGATCGACATTGCCCACTAAATCTTGCATCACCGAACGGGATGCATGACCAAACCTGCTTAGTGGTGGCGAGACCGACTACTGTGCAAGAATGATGTAACACAGTGATTGAAGCAAACACCCTCAAAACAATGAGTTCAATCACGTTTGCAGTACCTTTAGTTGACGATTTCAAAACAGTGAAATTTAAAGACTGGAGGTGCTAGCCGAATTCACACGTGCCCACAAGATGTGGACTTCAGTAGGTGAATCATGGGAGCTACGGCGTCCGCCGTCTAGATTCCGTGTTTATCACAAACTCGGCTTCTCATGGTCGAGCCTACTCACTCGGAAGAGTGGAGGTAACATGACGATGCAGTTCAAAGGACACCTAGCTGGTGTTCCCCTGAATGTACTTGCTGACACTAGAGGAGATGACTCCTTTGTTAGCATTGGCTTTATCCAACAGGTTGGCTTGAAGTATGAGCCATCGAATGGCGTGGTTATTGTCGGTGACAACCGTACGGTAGCCGTGATCGGTACTTGTAAAGCGAAAAATTATATGCAAGGTACACACTAAGTGTCACGCTGAAGGTGCTCAACCTTCTTGACCCGTTTGACGTTGTGCTAGGCAATCCCTGGCTCCGCGAAAACAAGGCTCTAATGTGCTTTGAATCAAATCGTTTGATCCTTCGAAAAGAACGACGTCACTTTATGTTGATTCCAAGTCCAGAGTTATCGTCCACCCGACTAAAATTCCATGCTAGCTTATCTACGATGCAGGTCAAGAGACGTATTCGACAAAGTTTTTGATACTTCTTGGCTCAGCTATAGAAAGTGGAGGACGACGTGAAGGAATACACGCCACAAGAGGTCAAATCTCTATTAGCAGGGTTCTTGGATGTATTCCAAGACCCACCGGCTGGGCTTCCACCAGAAAGACACATGGGCCACACAATGCCACAACAACCGAAGGCGACTCCTCCGTTCAGACCATGTATCGCCTTAGTCTAGCGGAAAGGCAAGAATCCGAATGCCAAATCAAAAATTACCTTGCAAAAGGATGGGTTGAGCCAAGTAGCTCACCGTACGGTGCGCCGATCCTTTTTGTGAACAAAAAGTACGGTGGTTTACTCATGTGCGTGGATTGCAAGGCATTGAACAAGCTGATGGTGAAAAATCGATTCCCCTTACCGTGGATTGAGGACCTTTTTTACCAACTCTAAGGGGCACAAGTATTTCGTCCTTGGATTTGTCCCAAGGATACAATTAAATCTGCATCACGGAAGATGATGTTCCTAAAACTTCGTTTCGAACACACATGGGACACTATCAGTTCCGAGTGTTATGCTTCGGGCTAACGAAGTCTCCGGAAACCTTCTAGGGAGAAATAAATCAAACTTTTACCAAACAACTCCGACAGTTTGTCTTGGTTTACCTGAACGACATCCTGGTTTTCTCCAAATCAATGGAAGAGCACATAGAACATTTGCACGAAGTCCTCGCAACCCTTTGGGAATAGAAGTTCTATGTGGAAGTGAGAAAGTGTAAGTTTGCACAAGATAAGCTCGAATACCTTGGACACATCGTCGACAAGGACGGCATCCGTGTCGACCCACGAAAGGTCCAAGCCGTTGTAGACTGGCCACACCCGGAAAATGTTGGGCAGATTCGGTCTTTCCTCGGTCTTGCAAAATACTTTCGACGGTTTATGCAAGAGTATTTGACTCTGGAAGCACCTCTAACCAGGCTCACGCAAAAAGACGTATACTGGGAATGGACATCTCATTACGAGAACGTTGTTCTCAAAGTCAAAGAGCTTCTATCTACAGCGCCCGTCCTAGCTCTTCCGGATCCATCGCAACTGTGGGAGGTTTGATGTGATGCGTCAGTAGTAGGACTAGGAGCCGTCCTCAGGCAGATTGGTCATCCAATTGCGTATGAGAGCCGGAAGCTCATCCCCGCAGAAACGCGGTACACGACTGGGGATCAAGAGCTCCTTGCGGTAGTACATGCTTTCAAGATGTGGCGTGGCTACCTCAAGGGTGCTGAAGGGGGTGTGACGGTCATAACCGACCATAACCCATTGGTGTTTATCCAAACGCAACCGAACTTGTCAAGACGACAAGAGCGTTGGAGCGAATACCTGAGCCAATTCTTGTTCACATGGGAATTTCGGCCAGGACGCATCAATGTGGCCGATCCACTAAGCCGACAGCCTGTGGAAATTAAAGCAACCACTGAGGTCGGTGGGTGTTTTATGGACAATGCAACAGCAATAGTACAAACACCAGATCCCTCTACACCTCTGCAGCAACTACCATGAGAGATTATCCATTACAACAGTTTTATAAACAGGATCCGGATGGGATACCGTGTGGATTCTTGGTTTCAAGACTCTCAAAATCAGGACCAGCACGGATTGGTAGAGGCCGGAGGAATCTTCTGGCATGGAGAACAAGTTGTTGTGCCAAATTCGGGAGATCTTTGAGCAAAGATTATCTCCCAGTTCAACGACCCACCGGTCACAGGTCATGTGGGACCTCAAAAGACCGGACAGGCCCTTTCGGACCACTATTGGTGGCTAAGATGAAGTGTCGATGTCCGTGAGTATTGCATGACATGCGATCCATGTCTTCGGAATAAAGCTAGTAACAAAAATCCTGCTGGACTCCTCAAACAACTTCCCATTCGTGGGAATCCATGGGAGTGCGCCAGCATGGACTTCACTGCTGGTCTTCCGGACACAGCCCGTGGCCACCATGTAATACTAGTGGTTGTGGATCTTCTGACAAACATGAAACTCTTCATTCCTACAACCACTTATGTGAACGCACAGGAGACCGCTCGTCTCTTCTTTGAGGGTGTCGTAAATTACCACGGCTTGCCATTGTGAATTATCTCCTATTGAGATAACAAAATTGCTAATAAGTTTTGGCAAAAAATGCACGAGTACTTCGGCAGTGAGTCACAGATGTCGACAGCGTTTCACCCTCAAACCGACAAACAAACAGAGCACATGAATTGTATTCTGGAACAAATACTTCGCATGTACGTGGACCATGCCATGAATGACTGGGACAAATTCCTAGCACCGGCAGAGTTTGTGGTGAATAACTCGGTGAACGAGTCTACACAGTTCATACCGTTTGTGTTGAACAGTGGTCGGTATCCAGTGGTGCCCTCTTCATTGGTGAAGAGGGAGAGTACAGGAGGACAAGTTCCTTCTGTTCAAGTCTTTGCCGAGCACATAGACTCCTTGTTACAGGAGGCGAAGGGCCACCTTCAAGCTGCTCAGCAACGACAAAAGGCATGTGCTGACAAAAGTCACCGTGAAGTCTCGTTTGACATCGGTGACAAAGTGCTGTTTGGCACTAGGAATCTCCAGCTGAAGTTGCCAGGGGCACGAAAACTTCTACCGAAGTGGATTGGGCCATTTCCCATTGTTGCACGCATTGGGCCAGTGGCATACCAATTGTTGCTCCCGCCGAGTATGAAGATTCATGCTGTCTTTCATGTGAGCCTGTTGGCTCTATACACGGCAGAGAGAACCGTTCAGCCACCACCGGCAGTCCTTGCTGCCGATGGCCAATACAAGGTTCTGCGCCTACTTCAACACCAAGAGCGTACTCTCCGGTTGTGGGTTGTTAGGGAATACCTTGTTCATTGGGCCGGGTGTGGACCTGAACATAACTCATGGGAGCCCGAATCTTAGTTGTCCACAGGGGTGGGTAACGAGTATTGGAGTGAGCTGGTAGCTCACACTGGTCCATGCGTGTTAGGGGGAACCACCTAAACGTGAAAAAAATGAATAACATTCCCGCAGGGAGACATTCATGGACTGCAACCACAGGAGGTTGGGGACGCCCAACATGGTTGTCGCACGGACGCCGCAGCCTAAAGGGGGGAGGTCGCTAGACGTGCTGACCGACAAGCTGCAGCTTAGGTCCAAGTGCCAGGTACCTGTTCATGTTTAGCCGGTGATTGAAATTATTAATTTTCTTTTACAATGTTGATGACTCACTAACTGACAATCCTGCTTGTTGTTCATGAACCAAGACGGTTCATAATGATTGGGAAGGAATGTAGCGGGAGGGCTGGTTCGGCCCTCCCTCCTCGCTGAAGCGAGGGGTGGTTGTGTACCACCCCTTGCGTCAGCAAGGGCTGGCCGATGGCCGGCACTTCGTTCGCCGCCGGCTAGCTAGCTGCCGGCCGGCTGGACGGCCGGCGGCCGGCCAAGTGACCGGCCGGCCACCAGCCAGCCAGCCGCCAGCCGCCAGCCGCCGATAGCGGCCTCAACCCGATCTACGGCTGAGGGTCCATGAGGGCCTCGAGGGTAAGGCCTCGTGCCCTTGCCCCCCCTCGCCCTCCTTGCAAGCGAGCAAGCGAGGACGAGGGATAGGGGGAGCGAGGGTGAAAGCGAGGAGCAAGGGAAGCGCACGAGAGGAGTCGGCACGAAATCGTCGATCGTGCCTCGCACGCGACGATTTTGTGCCGACGCGTTCAAAACAAAACTCGAGTTGGTTTAGGATGGACTATCAGTTTTGAATCCGGAAAACTCATGCGAATGCACGAGTTCAAGGTACAAACTCCCGGTTTGGGTCCCGAAACCAGGGGTAAGGTTAAAAATGGAAATGGGCCTCCGGAGACTCGAAATATTTGAGTCTCCCAGCTCTGGGTCGTTGATGACGATTGTCCCTCAGTCCTGCGATGGGGGTAAACCCATGACGCGGACTGAGAATGCCATTATGCAAACTCCGACGACGACTTCAGAGCAGGAGCTGGAGACTCTACCCATTACATTCTGGCATCATAAATTGACGTACACACTCAATTGTTCATCATACTGAGGAGTAGAACCTTGGATCAAATGGAGATCCACCTTCTACCATGTCCATCTCTTAACTTGACCATTTCTCAAGCGACAGTCAGGGAGCCACTCGTGTTGAAGCAAGGTTGCAACTTGAGCATTAGTCAAGGTTCTGCTCAAGCATCAGAGATTATCACAAAGCACTACGACTGCTTGCTTATACAATTCTGTGTCTTTTACAGAATGTACATGTTTTTTGTAAAGATTTTGGTACATTACGTAAATAGGCATGTATGTGAAACTATTTTTTACAGTTTCTTGTACAAAACATATGTTACATAACTTCTATGATGGTTTATGTACATTAGAACACATATTGTTTTGTTTATATTACACAGAGAGGTAAAAGGAGTAAAAAAATTAATCTCTATAAAGCTGCTATGAATCTTCTGGAGGTGTGCGGTTTACATGTGCACAGTATCAAAAGTTTTTTTTTCTGGTGTGATCACCCATAAATGATAACTTTATGAAATAAATATTATTGACCCATAGTAGCCACTTCAACTTTAAGTAGAAGCCAATCAATATCTTCAACGCTAATGCCAATTCCATTCAATGATGCATAAACAACAACCTGGTTTTTTTACACACCGTGGAGGGGCAAGAGGGTCCTATCCTAGGATCAAGGTTTTTCTAAAAAGAGAAAGCGTCATATAAATTAGAGAACTGATCTTGAAGGATTAAGGGAAAGGTTACAACGATGTATTATCAGTCGATTTAAAATAACTTCCACAATAATCAATTGTTATTGGGCTTGTGTGGGTTTGGATTTTGGCTTGTAAGGAAACAGAAAATCTTTCTCAATCACAAGGTCGATGATCTCACTTCCATCTTCATGATTGGCGGATCCAATGCCAAACCACATCATGTTTACCCATTCCCGCATCCACACAATCAAGGTCATCCTTATCCATGGTAAAAGAGTACACATCTGATTGCATGCGCGTTGTACACATTTCCTCGACAAGAATGTAGTGGAGAAGAAAACAGTCACAGTAGTGCATGCATGCAACATTCAGTGATGTTGCCTTGAGTTTCCAAAGTACATCATCCAAACAGATCACGATGGGCCTGTTAACTGGATGATCAGGCCAGATCTCAGGCTTTAAGATATTTACTGAAAGGATTTCATCACGTCTGAGTTGATGTTGAGCAGCGACCAAACAATACAATCCAAAAAATGCACTAAGACAATTGACTAGGCCGAACAGTCCAGATAAAACATCTGTTCACGTGTGCTATAAAGTGGATGCTGGATACGAACGAATGAAACTTTGGTTCTACCAATGTTATTGGTGAATGTGGTTCACATCCCAGTTTTTTATGCCTCTCAAATCAAGTTGTTGGCATTTTCGATTTTACAGAGGAAAGAACATCCAACAAATAGATGGAGTACTACTGGAGAGAGAAAATTTTAAAATCAAAATCACAGATTTGTACAAGGTTTGTGTTGTTCGTCAAAGAAAAAGGGTCCATCAACAAAAAAAATGGCTCGCTCCAGCCCTAACAATCCCAAGCTTGATTTGAATTAATATCTGTGTTGAAACTGAATCTGGAGTGGTTCAATGTCATCGTCTGAGTCTTAGACTACTTTCTAAAGATGGCATACTTCATTGCCACAACTATCACCATGATCGCCAAAGGAAAATCAATTCTCTTCCTCGAACACGTCACATGGCCATGTGGAGTCTTCAGAGGATTCACAATATGTAGTTCATGATGTGCCAGCCTGGAGTACAACAATGAATTCAACATTTTGGATCCCTACTGTCACTTCCACATGGTTGATGTGTTAAGGGAATAACAATTCCATCACCTGAGACCAACAAGCTGCAACATGCCAGATCATGGTGGATATGATGCAACCATTACACCAATGATGCGCTTTTATTCATTAAACTCATTAAATGATTCAAATATGTTTGTTTCATTGTGAACATGGTGACGTTAACACTGTCACCTAGATTTGGCCTCCACGGCTATGAGAAATTTGACCAGATTTCTTGCATTTCTATGTTCAAATGGGATAATATATTGAACCTTCTCACGAAGTTCATTGCCATATTTCCCAAAATTATCCATGTTCCTGCATCCTTTTCCACGTGTTTGTTGTAAAAGAGAAGCATTTTCTCACCTTCGGAAGAAAAGCCTCAATGTATCGGGAAATTGTTCCTGGCTCCATCAACGTTTGAAAAGGCTTTTGTGATTCATCTGTTTTCATGGATCACCATCGTGCTACCTCAAGGCCAATTTTTTTGTGCCTTAGAATTTGCCTTCTCAGGTAATACAAAATTCAAAAAGCATTATCTCATGATCTTTCATTTTCTCAAGGACACTTCACAAACAGAATCTCTTGAGTCCACTTTCAGCATGTGCGATGAGCACCGTATCACAATTTTTTAAGATGAATTTCAATGTAAAAAGTCATAAATCCACATGTTCATTGAGAAGAAACATAGACATAATTTCGAACAAAAAATTCTGGCTCACCTCTTGGAAAAGAGAGGGGGTTGGAACATGTGACAGATGTACCTATCTCGGATGCTTACTTGGAGTACAAGGAATTTTGGGTAAGGAATGAATCCTTGGACTTGATAGATCAGTAAAAGGATATATACAAAGTCTTTGCATAAGATTGGCATGCCTAGAACAACCCCTAGGCTTCCTTATGTACCAGCCCCTATGAGCTAGCCGAGAGTCCCTCGGCACTCCGAAGCCCTCTGTTGAGGTGAAATCATGTAAATAACACATGCGTCATATAGGCGTTGTGATATTTCCAACGCATCAAAGAATGCCTCAATCCATGGAGAAATGGCTGAGCTATGGCCGTTTGAGTGCTCCACCCGTGTCTGCCGCTGGTAGCATTGCCAGCGGGGGTCACGGCCGCCCGAAGCACCCTTGCCTGCGAATGCAGCTCCAGTCGCCATCCCGAAGCGCCCATGGAACCGAATGAACCTTGCCTCATTGGCTAAGTATCCATCCGGGGGCGCTTCGGCTGTAGTGGGCGAGAAAGTTGTTCCACCATGCTCAGGGTCGAACCGGTACGTCTCCTGTTTTTCTGGAGGTATGCCTCCCACTTTTGCACGACCGTATCTTTCTCGTCCTTGCCCAGGATGACCCAGTTTTTGGGTCGATTTCATACGCTTTTTCACTTGAAATGAAATGGAAGAATCAAAACATGCATATGACATTAGCATGATGACGTAATCATCGGCTCAACCGGCTGCTCCCATAACAACATGATTGTGTAGATTTGCCACCTAAAATGGATGAATGGAACGACAACGTGGTTGTGTGGATCGAATGGATGTGTGCGAGGCCTTGCACACGTATATTCAATCCTACAAGTCTTCTGCATCGCACCTTGGTGCAAACGCCTCCGAGAGAAGTTGCATAGCGGGAACCTCGGCTACATTATCCAGCTCCATTTCCATAACAATATTCTCGTATTTTGGGAGAGGGAGGGCACATTCGGAGGTTGCAACAAACCTCCCTCCCTCAAGAGTTGTGTACCAGCAAAGTGAATGAAAGGAGTGCATCTGGTGGATGTACAAAAAGTACAACAGTTTCTGTTGCATAGAAAACCTTGACAATTGAGGTTTCTGTACAATAGCTTATGAAAAATGTTGTGTAAAAAAAACCATCCCAATTCACAACCCCAGTACACTTGAGGTGTTTTGGGATGGGAGAGGGAGTCGCAATAGTCGATGCCAATGGACAAAAGGACCAAATTGCCAATTTTCCCTGTAATCCCTCGTAGCAGAAGCAAAGCCAAAAGTCATCTCCAACCTATCATCGTCACAGATACTTGTGACAAGAGAAATAATTGATTAACAGTTGTGTTCACAAAAATGTTCACCATATGTTTTTTTTTTCAACTTTCTCAACAAATGATGGTTTGCTTCCAAGGATTAACATAACATTGTTTGTACACATATATTGTTTACATGAACAAGCTAAGACTACATCATGAGACAATTTCCAGGAAGGTAGTAAAGCATACTCAAATCATACATAAATTGTGTAAGTGTCTGAAAAGAATCCAAAATGTACCTAAACATGGTTGTTAGATTCGATGGTTCTAGTGAGCTCGTGTCTGGGTAAATGTCTGGTAAAAGTAATGCGCCATCAAAGTTGGGAAAAAAGCTTATGAAACTTATACTTTGGTGTTCACAGCTTCAAATTGATGGAATAACTCTGATTCATCTTAGGGGTACGTTATTCAATTGCCTCACTATCGAGGGGCAGCCCATTTTTTCAGAATGCTCATCTTTTTTGGCACCCGTGGTTGGGCGGGCCACTTAAGCATGAAGTCCTCAGAGGGTGTAGTTTGACTCCGTGGGCTGTTCAAGTACTCTGTTTTAACCTCCTCATGAATTGGTCGCATGGTTGAGGAACGTAGGCAGGATAGCACGTAGCGCAGTTGCATATATCGACTCTTGTGGTCCAACAGACATGTACACGTTGAACTATGTGATGGTGGGGCTTAAATGTGTTGTTGACATGGGATGAATGAGAAAATATTAACAGGAATGAATTGGGGCGAAATAGCTCTAATATCCACATTCCCGAAGGGCGGACCCTCCCATATCCAAATGCGGAATTTTATGTCCCCCATATCCAGCACTTTAAAAAATAAGAACGAGGTATCCTCCTCCCTCGCCATGCTCGATCAGCGACATGCGTCGCTGATCGAGCATAGCGGGGGAGGTCATGCTACACGCACGATCGCAAAGGGCGGCGGACACGTCATCGCAACCCCCCCCACCCCCCCCCCGCCCCCCCCCCCACCCCCCGACCCCCGCTTCGCGAAACTGCCGGATCCTCGCTTGCGGAGTCACGAATTCCGCGGTGGATATCCCTTTGAGTACCCTCATGAACAGATTAACGAACACAGAAACATTACATGTGTTTTAGTCCCAAGATAGGCTAGAAAAAAATTCGCTGGCAAATCCACGGCTACAGAACCAATATGCCAGAATAAAAACATAGAGGATACCTTATCTCATACAAAATCGCATGAAATAAATATAAAGTGTACAAAATCTCCAAAATAAAGTAAAACACTACTAAAGCATTACATCAACCTATTTCATTCTTTAAAACTTATTTATAAAACCCTTATTTTTATTTAAATAAACATATAAATATACGTGGTTATGTATATGTATATGTTTATGTATGTGTATATGTATGTTTATATGTTTATTTATATGTATATGTATATGTATATGTATATGTTTATGTACATGTATATGTATATGTTATTTTATATGTTTATTTATGTATATGTATATGTATATTTATATTTATATGTTTATGTTTATGTATATGTATATGTTTATTTATTGTATATGTTTATGTATATGTATATGTATATGTATATGTTTATGTATATGTATATGTATATGTATATGTTTATGTATATGTATATGTATATGTATATGTATATGTTTATTTATTGTATATGTTTATGTATATGTATATGTATATGTATATGTTTATGTATATGTATATGTATATGTATATGTATATTTGTATGTATATGTGTATGTATGTTTATATGTATATGTTTATTTACATGTATATGTATATGTATATGTATATGTTTATGTATATGTTTATGTATATGTATATGTATATGTATATGTATATGTATATGTTTATTTATTGTATATGTTTATGTATATGTATATGTATATGTATATGTTTATGTTTATGTATATGTATATGTATATGTATATGTATATGTATATTTGTATGTATATGTGTATGTATGTGTATATGTATATGTTTATTTACATGTATATGTATATGTATATGTATATGTATATGTATATGTATATGTATATGTATATGTATATGTTATGTATATGTATATGTATATGTATATGTATATGTATATGTATATGTATATGTATATGTATAT
>SZWC01030312.1:12484-24593 GCA_023375785.1 Penium margaritaceum | reverse complement strand
TGTCAGTGCATGTAAGTGCGTGTAAGTATGTATAAGTGCGTGTAAGTATGTGTAAGTGCGTGTAAGTGCGTGTAAGTGCATGTAAGTCCGTGTAAGTTTATGTAAGTGTGTGTACGTACGTGTAAGTGCGTGTAAGTGGGTGTAGGTACGTGAAAGTGCGTGTAAGTGTGTGTAAGTGCGTCTGAGTGTATGTAAATATGTGCAAGTGCGTGTAAGTACGTGTAAGTACGTGTAAGTGTGTGTAAATGTGTATAAGTGTGTATAAGTGCATGTAAGTATGTGTAAGTGTGTGTTAGTACGTGTAAGTGCGTGTAACTGCGTGTACGTACGTGTAAGTGCGTGTAACTGCGTGTACGTACGTGTAAGTGCGTGTAACTGCGTGTACGTACGTGTAAGTGCGTGTAACTGCGTGTACGTACGTGTAAGTGCGTGTAACTGCGTGTACGTACGTGTAAGTGCGTGTAACTGCGTGTACGTACGTGTAAGTGCGTGTAACTGCGTGTACGTACGTGTAAGTGCGTGTAACTGCGTGTACGTACGTGTAAGTGCGTGTAACTGCGTGTACGTACGTGTAAGTGCGTGTAACTGCGTGTACGTACGTGTAAGTGCGTGTAACTGCGTGTACGTACGTGTAAGTGCGTGTAACTGCGTGTACGTACGTGTAAGTGCGTGTAACTGCGTGTACGTACGTGTAAGTGCGTGTAACTGCGTGTACGTACGTGTAAGTGCGTGTAACTGCGTGTACGTACGTGTAAGTGCGTGTAACTGCGTGTACGTACGTGTAAGTGCGTGTAACTGCGTGTACGTACGTGTAAGTGCGTGTAACTGCGTGTACGTACGTGTAAGTGCGTGTAACTGCGTGTACGTACGTGTAAGTGCGTGTAACTGCGTGTACGTACGTGTAAGTGCGTGTAACTGCGTGTACGTACGTGTAAGTGCGTGTAACTGCGTGTACGTACGTGTAAGTGCGTGTAACTGCGTGTACGTACGTGTAAGTGCGTGTAACTGCGTGTACGTACGTGTAAGTGCGTGTAACTGCGTGTACGTACGTGTAAGTGCGTGTAACTGCGTGTACGTACGTGTAAGTGCGTGTAACTGCGTGTACGTACGTGTAAGTGCGTGTAACTGCGTGTACGTACGTGTAAGTGCGTGTAACTGCGTGTACGTACGTGTAAGTGCGTGTAACTGCGTGTACGTACGTGTAAGTGCGTGTAACTGCGTGTACGTACGTGTAAGTGCGTGTAACTGCGTGTACGTACGTGTAAGTGCGTGTAACTGCGTGTACGTACGTGTAAGTGCGTGTAACTGCGTGTACGTACGTGTAAGTGCGTGTAACTGCGTGTACGTACGTGTAAGTGCGTGTAACTGCGTGTACGTACGTGTAAGTGCGTGTAACTGCGTGTACGTACGTGTAAGTGCGTGTAACTGCGTGTACGTACGTGTAAGTGCGTGTAACTGCGTGTACGTACGTGTAAGTGCGTGTAACTGCGTGTACGTACGTGTAAGTGCGTGTAACTGCGTGTACGTACGTGTAAGTGCGTGTAACTGCGTGTACGTACGTGTAAGTGCGTGTAACTGCGTGTACGTACGTGTAAGTGCGTGTAACTGCGTGTACGTACGTGTAAGTGCGTGTAACTGCGTGTACGTACGTGTAAGTGCGTGTAACTGCGTGTACGTACGTGTAAGTGCGTGTAACTGCGTGTACGTACGTGTAAGTGCGTGTAACTGCGTGTACGTACGTGTAAGTGCGTGTAACTGCGTGTACGTACGTGTAAGTGCGTGTAACTGCGTGTACGTACGTGTAAGTGCGTGTAACTGCGTGTACGTACGTGTAAGTGCGTGTAACTGCGTGTACGTACGTGTAAGTGCGTGTAACTGCGTGTACGTACGTGTAAGTGCGTGTAACTGCGTGTACGTACGTGTAAGTGCGTGTAACTGCGTGTACGTACGTGTAAGTGCGTGTAACTGCGTGTACGTACGTGTAAGTGCGTGTAACTGCGTGTACGTACGTGTAAGTGCGTGTAACTGCGTGTACGTACGTGTAAGTGCGTGTAACTGCGTGTACGTACGTGTAAGTGCGTGTAACTGCGTGTACGTACGTGTAAGTGCGTGTAACTGCGTGTACGTACGTGTAAGTGCGTGTAACTGCGTGTACGTACGTGTAAGTGCGTGTAACTGCGTGTACGTACGTGTAAGTGCGTGTAACTGCGTGTACGTACGTGTAAGTGCGTGTAACTGCGTGTACGTACGTGTAAGTGCGTGTAACTGCGTGTACGTACGTGTAAGTGCGTGTAACTGCGTGTACGTACGTGTAAGTGCGTGTAACTGCGTGTACGTACGTGTAAGTGCGTGTAACTGCGTGTACGTACGTGTAAGTGCGTGTAACTGCGTGTACGTACGTGTAAGTGCGTGTAACTGCGTGTACGTACGTGTAAGTGCGTGTAACTGCGTGTACGTACGTGTAAGTGCGTGTAACTGCGTGTACGTACGTGTAAGTGCGTGTAACTGCGTGTACGTACGTGTAAGTGCGTGTAACTGCGTGTACGTACGTGTAAGTGCGTGTAACTGCGTGTACGTACGTGTAAGTGCGTGTAACTGCGTGTACGTACGTGTAAGTGCGTGTAACTGCGTGTACGTACGTGTAAGTGCGTGTAACTGCGTGTACGTACGTGTAAGTGCGTGTAACTGCGTGTACGTACGTGTAAGTGCGTGTAACTGCGTGTACGTACGTGTAAGTGCGTGTAACTGCGTGTACGTACGTGTAAGTGCGTGTAACTGCGTGTACGTACGTGTAAGTGCGTGTAACTGCGTGTACGTACGTGTAAGTGCGTGTAACTGCGTGTACGTACGTGTAAGTGCGTGTAACTGCGTGTACGTACGTGTAAGTGCGTGTAACTGCGTGTACGTACGTGTAAGTGCGTGTAACTGCGTGTACGTACGTGTAAGTGCGTGTAACTGCGTGTACGTACGTGTAAGTGCGTGTAACTGCGTGTACGTACGTGTAAGTGCGTGTAACTGCGTGTACGTACGTGTAAGTGCGTGTAACTGCGTGTACGTACGTGTAAGTGCGTGTAACTGCGTGTACGTACGTGTAAGTGCGTGTAACTGCGTGTACGTACGTGTAAGTGCGTGTAACTGCGTGTACGTACGTGTAAGTGCGTGTAACTGCGTGTACGTACGTGTAAGTGCGTGTAACTGCGTGTACGTACGTGTAAGTGCGTGTAACTGCGTGTACGTACGTGTAAGTGCGTGTAACTGCGTGTACGTACGTGTAAGTGCGTGTAACTGCGTGTACGTACGTGTAAGTGCGTGTAACTGCGTGTACGTACGTGTAAGTGCGTGTAACTGCGTGTACGTACGTGTAAGTGCGTGTAACTGCGTGTACGTACGTGTAAGTGCGTGTAACTGCGTGTACGTACGTGTAAGTGCGTGTAACTGCGTGTACGTACGTGTAAGTGCGTGTAACTGCGTGTACGTACGTGTAAGTGCGTGTAACTGCGTGTACGTACGTGTAAGTGCGTGTAACTGCGTGTACGTACGTGTAAGTGCGTGTAACTGCGTGTACGTACGTGTAAGTGCGTGTAACTGCGTGTACGTACGTGTAAGTGCGTGTAACTGCGTGTACGTACGTGTAAGTGCGTGTAACTGCGTGTACGTACGTGTAAGTGCGTGTAACTGCGTGTACGTACGTGTAAGTGCGTGTAACTGCGTGTACGTACGTGTAAGTGCGTGTAACTGCGTGTACGTACGTGTAAGTGCGTGTAACTGCGTGTACGTACGTGTAAGTGCGTGTAACTGCGTGTACGTACGTGTAAGTGCGTGTAACTGCGTGTACGTACGTGTAAGTGCGTGTAACTGCGTGTACGTACGTGTAAGTGCGTGTAACTGCGTGTACGTACGTGTAAGTGCGTGTAACTGCGTGTACGTACGTGTAAGTGCGTGTAACTGCGTGTACGTACGTGTAAGTGCGTGTAACTGCGTGTACGTACGTGTAAGTGCGTGTAACTGCGTGTACGTACGTGTAAGTGCGTGTAACTGCGTGTACGTACGTGTAAGTGCGTGTAACTGCGTGTACGTACGTGTAAGTGCGTGTAACTGCGTGTACGTACGTGTAAGTGCGTGTAACTGCGTGTACGTACGTGTAAGTGCGTGTAACTGCGTGTACGTACGTGTAAGTGCGTGTAACTGCGTGTACGTACGTGTAAGTGCGTGTAACTGCGTGTACGTACGTGTAAGTGCGTGTAACTGCGTGTACGTACGTGTAAGTGCGTGTAACTGCGTGTACGTACGTGTAAGTGCGTGTAACTGCGTGTACGTACGTGTAAGTGCGTGTAACTGCGTGTACGTACGTGTAAGTGCGTGTAACTGCGTGTACGTACGTGTAAGTGCGTGTAACTGCGTGTACGTACGTGTAAGTGCGTGTAACTGCGTGTACGTACGTGTAAGTGCGTGTAACTGCGTGTACGTACGTGTAAGTGCGTGTAACTGCGTGTACGTACGTGTAAGTGCGTGTAACTGCGTGTACGTACGTGTAAGTGCGTGTAACTGCGTGTACGTACGTGTAAGTGCGTGTAACTGCGTGTACGTACGTGTAAGTGCGTGTAACTGCGTGTACGTACGTGTAAGTGCGTGTAACTGCGTGTACGTACGTGTAAGTGCGTGTAACTGCGTGTACGTACGTGTAAGTGCGTGTAACTGCGTGTACGTACGTGTAAGTGCGTGTAACTGCGTGTACGTACGTGTAAGTGCGTGTAACTGCGTGTACGTACGTGTAAGTGCGTGTAACTGCGTGTACGTACGTGTAAGTGCGTGTAACTGCGTGTACGTACGTGTAAGTGCGTGTAACTGCGTGTACGTACGTGTAAGTGCGTGTAACTGCGTGTACGTACGTGTAAGTGCGTGTAACTGCGTGTACGTACGTGTAAGTGCGTGTAACTGCGTGTACGTACGTGTAAGTGCGTGTAACTGCGTGTACGTACGTGTAAGTGCGTGTAACTGCGTGTACGTACGTGTAAGTGCGTGTAACTGCGTGTACGTACGTGTAAGTGCGTGTAACTGCGTGTACGTACGTGTAAGTGCGTGTAACTGCGTGTACGTACGTGTAAGTGCGTGTAACTGCGTGTACGTACGTGTAAGTGCGTGTAAGTACCTCTAAGTGCGTGTAAGTGCGTATAAGTGCGTGTAAGTGTGTGTTAGTGCGTGTAAGTGTGTGTCAGTGCGTGTAAGTGCGTGTAAGTTCGTGTAAGTGTGTATAAGTACGTGTATATTCGTGTAAGTGTGTGTAAGTGTGTGTGAGTGTGTGTGAGTGCATGTAAGTGCGTGTAAGTGCGTGTATGTTTGTGTAATTGCGTGTGAGTGCATATACGTTTATGTAAGTGCGTGCAAGTGTGTGTAAGTGCGTGTAAGTTCTTGTAGGTGTGTGTAAGTGCGTGTAAGTTTGTATAAGTTTGTGTAAGTACGTGTAAGTGTGTGTAAGCTTGTGAGAGTGCGTATAAGTGCGTGTGAGTTCGTGTCACTGTGTGCCAATGCGTGTAAGTGTGTGTCAGTGTATGTAAGTGTGTGTAAGTTCGTGTTAGTGCGTGAAAGTGCGTGTAAGTGTGTGAAAGTGCGTGTAAGAGCATGTAAGTGTGTGCAAGTACATGTAAGTGCGTGAAAGTGCGTGTAAGTGTGTGCAAGTGTATGCAACTGCGTGTAAGTACGTGTAAGTGCGTATAAGTGCGTGTAAGTGCGTGCAAGTGTGTGTAAGTATGTGTCAATACGTGTAAGTGTGTGTAAGTGCATACAAGTACGTGTAAGTTCGTGTAGGTGCGTGTAAGTGCGTGTAAGTTCATGTAAGTTCGTGTAAGTGCGTGTAAGCATGTGTAAGTACGTATAAGTGCGTGTGAGTTTGTGTAAGCGTGTGTAAGTACACTTAAGTGCGTGTAAGTGCGTGTAAGTGCATGCTAGTACGTGTAAGTATGTGTAAGTACATGCAAGTGCGTGTGAGTGTGTGTAAGTGTTTGTAAGTGTGTGTAAGTACGTGTAAGTGCGTATAAGTTTGTGTAAGTGCGTGGTAGTGCGTGTACGTTCGTGAAAGTGCGTGTAAGTGTGTCTAAGTACATGTAAGTGCGTGTTCGTGTGTGTAAGTGTGTGTAAGTGCGTGTTAGTTCGTGTATGTGCGTCTAAGTGTGTGTAAGTGTGTGTAAGTATGTGTAAGTGTGTGTGAGTTCGTGTCAATGCGTGTAAGTGGATGTAACTGTGTGAAAGTGCGTGTAAGTGTGTGTAAGTATGTGTAAGTGCGTGTAAGTGCGTATGAGTGCGTGTAAATGCATGTAAGTGCGTGTAAATGCGTGTAAGTTTGTGTAAGTACGTGTAAGTGTGTGTACGTTTGTGTAAGTATGTGTAAGTGCGTGTAAGTACGTGTAAGTGCATGTAAGTTTGTGTCAGTACGTGTAAGTGTGTGTAAGTGTGTGTAAGTACCTGTAAGTGCGTGTAAGTATGTGTAAGTGCGTGTAAGTTCATGTAAGTGCGTGTAAGTGGATGTAAGTGTCTGTAAGTGCGTATAGGTGCGTGTAAGAGTGTGTTTGTACGTATAAGTGTATGTAAGTATGTGTAAATGCATGTTAGTGCGTGTAAGCACGTATAAGTGCATGTAAGTGCGTGTAAGTGTGTGTAAGTGTGTGTAAGTGCGTGTAAGTATGTGTAAGTGCGTGTTAGTGCGTGTAAGTGTGTGTGTCAGTACGTGTAAGTATGTGTACGTTCGTGTAAGTGTGTGTAAGTGCGTGTAAGTTTGTGTAAGTGTGTGTAAGTGCGTGTGAGTATGTGTGAATGCGTGTAAGTGCGTGTAAGTACGTGTAAGTGCGTGTATGTTTGTGTATGTTCGTGTAAGTGCATGTAAGTACGTATACATTCGTGTAAGTGCGTGCAAGTGCGTGTAAGTGCGTGTAAGTGCGTGTAAGTGCCTATAGGTGTGTGTAAGTGTGTGTAAGTTTGTGTAAGTTTGTGGACGTACGTGTAAGTGTGTATAAGTTCGTGTAAGTACGTGTAAGTGTGTGTGAGTTCGTGTCACTGTGTGTAAGTGTGTGTAAGTGTGTGTCAGTACGTGTAAGTGTGTGTATGTTTGTGTAAGTGCGTGAAAGTGCGTGTAAGTGTGTGTAAGTACGTGTTAGTGTATGTTAGTGCGTGTAAGTGCATGTAAGTTTGTGTGAGTTTGTGCCAGTACGTGTAAGTGCCTGTAAGTGCGTGTAAGTGTGTGTAAGTGCGTGTAAGTACGTGTAAGTTTGTGTAAGTTTGTGGACGTACGTGTAAGTGTGTATAAGTGCGTGTAAGTGCGTGCAAGTACGTGTAAGTACGTGTAAGTTTGTGTAAGTTTGTGGACGTACGTGTAAGTGTGTATAAGTGCGTGTAAGTGCGTGCAAGTACGTGTAAGTACGTGTAAGTTTGTGTAAGTTTGTGGACGTACGTGTAAGTGTGTATAAGTGCGTGTAAGTGCGTGCAAGTACGTGTAAGTACGTGTAAGTTTGTGTAAGTTTGTGGACGTACGTGTAAGTGTGTATAAGTGCGTGTAAGTGCGTGCAAGTACGTGTAAGTACGTGTAAGTTTGTGTAAGTTTGTGGACGTACGTGTAAGTGTGTATAAGTGCGTGTAAGTGCGTGCAAGTACGTGTAAGTACGTGTAAGTTTGTGTAAGTTTGTGGACGTACGTGTAAGTGTGTATAAGTGCGTGTAAGTGCGTGCAAGTACGTGTAAGTACGTGTAAGTTTGTGTAAGTTTGTGGACGTACGTGTAAGTGTGTATAAGTGCGTGTAAGTGCGTGCAAGTACGTGTAAGTACGTGTAAGTTTGTGTAAGTTTGTGGACGTACGTGTAAGTGTGTATAAGTGCGTGTAAGTGCGTGCAAGTACGTGTAAGTACGTGTAAGTTTGTGTAAGTTTGTGGACGTACGTGTAAGTGTGTATAAGTGCGTGTAAGTGCGTGCAAGTACGTGTAAGTACGTGTAAGTTTGTGTAAGTTTGTGGACGTACGTGTAAGTGTGTATAAGTGCGTGTAAGTGCGTGCAAGTACGTGTAAGTACGTGTAAGTTTGTGTAAGTTTGTGGACGTACGTGTAAGTGTGTATAAGTGCGTGTAAGTGCGTGCAAGTACGTGTAAGTACGTGTAAGTTTGTGTAAGTTTGTGGACGTACGTGTAAGTGTGTATAAGTGCGTGTAAGTGCGTGCAAGTACGTGTAAGTACGTGTAAGTTTGTGTAAGTTTGTGGACGTACGTGTAAGTGTGTATAAGTGCGTGTAAGTGCGTGCAAGTACGTGTAAGTACGTGTAAGTTTGTGTAAGTTTGTGGACGTACGTGTAAGTGTGTATAAGTGCGTGTAAGTGCGTGCAAGTACGTGTAAGTACGTGTAAGTTTGTGTAAGTTTGTGGACGTACGTGTAAGTGTGTATAAGTGCGTGTAAGTGCGTGCAAGTACGTGTAAGTACGTGTAAGTTTGTGTAAGTTTGTGGACGTACGTGTAAGTGTGTATAAGTGCGTGTAAGTGCGTGCAAGTACGTGTAAGTACGTGTAAGTTTGTGTAAGTTTGTGGACGTACGTGTAAGTGTGTATAAGTGCGTGTAAGTGCGTGCAAGTACGTGTAAGTACGTGTAAGTTTGTGTAAGTTTGTGGACGTACGTGTAAGTGTGTATAAGTGCGTGTAAGTGCGTGCAAGTACGTGTAAGTACGTGTAAGTTTGTGTAAGTTTGTGGACGTACGTGTAAGTGTGTATAAGTGCGTGTAAGTGCGTGCAAGTACGTGTAAGTACGTGTAAGTTTGTGTAAGTTTGTGGACGTACGTGTAAGTGTGTATAAGTGCGTGTAAGTGCGTGCAAGTACGTGTAAGTACGTGTAAGTTTGTGTAAGTTTGTGGACGTACGTGTAAGTGTGTATAAGTGCGTGTAAGTGCGTGCAAGTACGTGTAAGTACGTGTAAGTTTGTGTAAGTTTGTGGACGTACGTGTAAGTGTGTATAAGTGCGTGTAAGTGCGTGCAAGTACGTGTAAGTACGTGTAAGTTTGTGTAAGTTTGTGGACGTACGTGTAAGTGTGTATAAGTGCGTGTAAGTGCGTGCAAGTACGTGTAAGTACGTGTAAGTTTGTGTAAGTTTGTGGACGTACGTGTAAGTGTGTATAAGTGCGTGTAAGTGCGTGCAAGTACGTGTAAGTACGTGTAAGTTTGTGTAAGTTTGTGGACGTACGTGTAAGTGTGTATAAGTGCGTGTAAGTGCGTGCAAGTACGTGTAAGTACGTGTAAGTTTGTGTAAGTTTGTGGACGTACGTGTAAGTGTGTATAAGTGCGTGTAAGTGCGTGCAAGTACGTGTAAGTACGTGTAAGTTTGTGTAAGTTTGTGGACGTACGTGTAAGTGTGTATAAGTGCGTGTAAGTGCGTGCAAGTACGTGTAAGTACGTGTAAGTTTGTGTAAGTTTGTGGACGTACGTGTAAGTGTGTATAAGTGCGTGTAAGTGCGTGCAAGTACGTGTAAGTACGTGTAAGTTTGTGTAAGTTTGTGGACGTACGTGTAAGTGTGTATAAGTGCGTGTAAGTGCGTGCAAGTACGTGTAAGTACGTGTAAGTTTGTGTAAGTTTGTGGACGTACGTGTAAGTGTGTATAAGTGCGTGTAAGTGCGTGCAAGTACGTGTAAGTACGTGTAAGTTTGTGTAAGTTTGTGGACGTACGTGTAAGTGTGTATAAGTGCGTGTAAGTGCGTGCAAGTACGTGTAAGTACGTGTAAGTTTGTGTAAGTTTGTGGACGTACGTGTAAGTGTGTATAAGTGCGTGTAAGTGCGTGCAAGTACGTGTAAGTACGTGTAAGTTTGTGTAAGTTTGTGGACGTACGTGTAAGTGTGTATAAGTGCGTGTAAGTGCGTGCAAGTACGTGTAAGTACGTGTAAGTTTGTGTAAGTTTGTGGACGTACGTGTAAGTGTGTATAAGTGCGTGTAAGTGCGTGCAAGTACGTGTAAGTACGTGTAAGTTTGTGTAAGTTTGTGGACGTACGTGTAAGTGTGTATAAGTGCGTGTAAGTGCGTGCAAGTACGTGTAAGTACGTGTAAGTTTGTGTAAGTTTGTGGACGTACGTGTAAGTGTGTATAAGTGCGTGTAAGTGCATATACGTTCGTGTAAGTGCGTGTAAGCATGTGTAAGTACGTATAAGTATGTGTAAGTGCGTGCGAGTTTGTGTCAGTGTGTGTAAGTGCATGTAAGTGCGTGTAAGTGGGTGTAAGTGCATGTAAGTGCGTGTGAGTACGTGTAAGTGTGTGTAAGTGCATGTAAGTACGTGTAAGCTTGTGTAAGTGTGTGTAAGTGCGTGTAAGTTTGTGTAAGTACGTAGAAGTGTGTGTCAGTGCGTGTAAGTGTGTGTAGGTACATGTAAGTGCGCGTAAGTACGTATAAGTTTGTGGAAGTGCGTATAAGTATGTGTAAGTGCGTGTAAGTGTGTGTAAGTACATTTAAGTGCATGTAAATGCGTGTAAGTGTGTGTAAGTACGTGTAAGTGCGTTTAAGTGCGGGTAAGTGTGTGTACGTGCGTGTAAGTGCATGTCAGTATGTGTAAGTGCGTGTATGTACTGGTAAGTGCGTGTCAGTGCGTGTAAGTGCGTATAAGTTTGTGTAGGTACGTGTAAGTACGTGTAAGTGCGTTTAAGTGTGTATAAGTACGTGTAAGTGCGTGTAAGTTTGTGTAAGTGTGTGTAAGTACGTGTACGTGCATGTAAGTGCGTGTAAGTGCGTGTAAATGCGTGTAAGTGTGTGTAACTCCGTGTAAGTGTGTATAAGTGTGTGTAAGTGTGTGTAAGTACGTGTAAGTGTGTGTAAGTACTTGTAAGTGTGTGTAAGTTTGTGTAAGTGCGTGTAAGTATGTGTAAGTACGTGTTAGTGTGTGTAAGTACGTGTAAGAGCGTGTAAGTGCGTGTAAGTGCGTTTTAGTGTGTGTAAGTGTGTGTAAGTGCATGTAAGTTCGTGCTAGTGCGTGCTAGTGTGTGCCAGTGTGTGTATGTTTGTGTAAGTGCGTGTAAGTGCGTGTAAGTGTGAGTAAGTATGTGTAAGGGCATGTAAGTACGTGTAAGTACGTGTAAGTGCGTGTAACTGCGTGTACGTACGTGTAAGTGCGTGTAAGTAGGTGCCAGTGTGTGCCAGTGCGTGCCAGTGTGTACCAGTATGTATAAGTGCGTGTAAGTGCGTGTAAGTGCGTGTAAGTGTGTGTAATAATGTGTACGTGCGTGTACGTTTGTGTGAGTTTGTGTCAGTGCGTGTAAGTACGTGTAAGTGCGTATAAGTGTGTGCAAGTGCGTGTAAGTGCGTGCAAGTGTGTGTAAGTGGGTGTAAGTGCGTTTAAGTGCGTGGAAGTGTGTGTAAGTACGTGGAAGTGCGTGTAAGTTCGTTGAAGTGTGTGTAAGTGGGTGTACGTTCATGTAAGTATATGTACGTATGTGTACGTGTGTGTAAGTGCGTGTACATGTGTGTAAGTGCGTGTAAGTACCTGTGAGTGCGTGTAAGTGTGTGTAAGTGCGTGTAAGTTCATGTAAGTGCGTGTAAGTACGTGTAAGTGCATGTAAGTGCGTGTAGGTGCTTGAAACTGCGTGTACGTATTTATACGTACGTGTAAGTGTGTGTAAATGCATGTAAGTTGTGTAAGTACATGTAAGTGCGTGTAAGTGCGTGTAAGTGTGTGTAAGTGCGTATAAGTGTGTGTAAGCATGTATATGTGTGTGTTAGTGCGTGTAAGTGTGTCTCAATGCGTGTAAGTGTGTGTAAGTGCGTGTTAGTGCGTGTAAGTTTGTGTAAGTGTGTGTAAGTGCGTGTGAGTGCGTGTGAGTGTGTGTAAGTGTTTTAAAGTGCGTGTACGTGCGTGTATGTTCCTGTAAGTACGTGTAAGTGCGTATGCGTTCGTGTAAGTGCGTGCAAGTACGTGTGAGTGCGTGTAAGTGCCTGTAGGTGTGTGTAAGTGCGTGTAAGTGCGTGTGAGTTCTTGTCACTGTGTGTAAGTGCGTGTAAGTGCGTGTAAGTATGTGCAAGTGTGTGTAAGTACGTGTGAGTGCGTGTAAGTACCTGTAAAGAAGTGTAAGTGCATGTAAGTTTGTGTAAGTGCGTGTAAGTACGTGTACGTT